>CAUYQV010123843.1:0-61328 GCA_963574575.1 Galagoides demidoff | reverse complement strand
CATTGTGCTGTTTCATATACAATTTGAAACACCTTCATCAAGCTGGTTAACATAACTTTAGCCTTCTAGCTTTCAATGGCTGTTAATCCCAAAATCCTCACCACTCAGAGACCAGAGAGGCATTGGTTGGAAATGCGTGTAACTCACACTAACACTTACTCCCAGCCCCCTCTCTTCATGACGGCTAAGTTTACAACTTCTATTGCCAAGTCTACTAATTCCCTTTAACTAAGATCTTTCGCCTTCCTTAAAATAATCAGCGCCTATCAGGAAATGATTAGAAAAATTCCTACTATTTCCACCTGTTGGGTGGACTCCCACACACTATACATTTCATTACAGGGATTCAGGCTTAGTTAATTCTTTCACTGGCACCCCTTAAAGAGGCCAGTAAGATTTTTTTTTTTTTTGCTCCAAAGTCTTACTAGGATAGAATATTTGAGAAAATCAATCAGTAATTATCTACCCATTAAGTATTACTATAACAACACAGAAGCATTTAGTAAAATCTTTGTTTTCATGGAACATAGAATGGATAATCAGAGAAACTGGTATTACGATAAGTAACAGCCAAGTAGGCTCCTACACTACAAATACAGTAAGAAACCATTCATTCATGCATGCAATGAAATACCACGTAGACTGCACAAATAGCAGAGTCTACCATGGGTAAATATTATGGTAGTTCACCTGTCCAGCAGGAATAGATGGAGGGCGTGTCAGCAAAGAACATGGAGGAATAGGTTCTGTGAGTAAGTGATGACCGGACACGGTAAAATACGACAAGGATCAGCAGAAGAATGAACCAAGTACTGTGGGAACAGTACAGAAAAGAGGGAATTACCAGGGAAGGGTTTGTAGAAGCAGAGTTCCAACTGGTCCTGGATAAGCCGAGTCACAGACTCCTCATCACTATGAGGGGACGCTGTACACTCAAAAGCCCAGTGCTCCCTGCACTGCACAACAGAACTCAGGATTAATCTCAGAAAATGAGAAGCTGTAAGCTTACCCCTGCTGGCTCCATTCCAGGC
Source organism: Galagoides demidoff (assembly GCA_963574575.1). Taxonomy (NCBI): domain Eukaryota; kingdom Metazoa; phylum Chordata; class Mammalia; order Primates; family Galagidae; genus Galagoides; species Galagoides demidoff. The sequence continues at coordinate 60,297 of CAUYQV010123843.1, read as the reverse complement.
TGGCCTCACCTCACCAGGCCTGGGGCAAGATCACTCTTCGATTCAGGAAACATTCGCTAAGTACTGATGCTGAGGGGGAGGGAAGGTACTGTCTCCCCCCTCGCTGAGCTTATAGTTAGATTGGGGAGAGGGACAGCAAACTCATAGTGACCACAGATACGGAAGGATGCTTACACCATACACAGGAGGGTGCTGCACCCAGACTGGAGTGCTGGGTGGTAAGGGATTGTGCCTAGAGCAGGTGGTGGCTCAGACAGATACTGAAGTACAGGTAGGGGTTGGTGTGCAGCCTGCAACCATGAGTGCAAATAATGATAATAGTAACAATTATAACAAGCCACCACTCTCATTATTTTTTTCAGGGCCTGCCTTTTGTGCCCAAATTACAGCTGGTACTTCATGCACATGCATGCGTGTGCACACACGTTAATGCTGACTGTTTCTGAGTACGTGTGGTTAGGATTCAAGTGACCCTTACGTTATACTACACATGCAGTGTTATTCTTCCTGATTACCAGACGGAATACTAAATAGTCCAGGGAGATGAAATGCCTTTTCTCCCAGCCTCCCAGCCACGCAGCCCATCATGAGCAAAGCTGGGATTCAAATGGGTCCAGGTCCTCTCTACTATTCCATTCCTTGGAGGTATTGAGTGGAGTTCCCCTGTGTCCTCCTGGACAACTGGGCCAAAGGAGTCATTCAAGTCCAGGTGACATAGTCCCCCACTCCTATCTAGAGTCCCTGAGGTACAATGAACCTCTCCTGGTTCTGCCTCAAGTGGTCAGTCCAAATCAAAGTCTCTTCCAGTCACTGGGCCTCAGTTTCCAGATGAAAATAACAAGACTTAGACTGGATGTTCTTTCAAGGCTCTTCCTACTCTGACATTCTGTGACCCTGTGGTTCCACTCTAACAGCCTAACTGAACACCAATATGGAACTAGTGCCCAGAGAGTTCCCAGTCAACACACCCAGGCCTGAGACTTAACTAGGCATAACCTGTAGCAAGATTCCCCCATGCTGGGGAGAGGAGACCTCCCAGAGCAGACTGGGAAAATCCTGGGCAAACCCCGAGTTCCTGAAGCTCATGACGCTGCAGGAATTTCTTATCTGCTCTTGCTATTTTGAAAACATACAGTCAGCCCCATGGACCAAAAAGAACAGGCCATGTTGTCTTCTAGAGGGAGCTGCTCTGGAACAACAGCGTCCCCTACCATCTGGTCCTGACTCCAGGTTCCCTGCACACCAGGCTCTCCACCTTCCACTCCAGCTGGGTGGGCGGGCCCCAAGCCGGGTGAGAGGTCTCATCAGCAGGTAGCTGGATGCCAGAAAGCAGTCCCTGCCCCCACTCCCTCCCCAGCACACACACAGACATCTGAGGCTTGAGAGGCTGCAACCAGGAGCGCTGCACACAAGAATAAACAATCTCATCTCTGAGTGTATATTTTGTCTTCATTATGCCACTGTGAAGGTGTTAATATACAACTTACAACATATTAATCACCCCTCTAACTTCCAAATGCTAAATGCATCATTAACATTCATGTTTTCTTCAATTACTTGGCTGTTGTGGGGGAGGGGGAACAAGGAAGCTCCTCACTGAATCCTCTCCATGGAAGGCTCACAATCAGCCCCGGCCTCCATCCCCACTGTGGAGAGGGGAGATCCCTGCCCTCAGAGCACTGCCATAAAAATGCAAGTGAGGCCAAGAAGTGAGAGGCAGGGGAAGGCAGGTGGGAGGGAAGGAAGGGCACACACTGGGAGGAATCTCATTCTTGCCACAGGCTCCCAGAGACCAATCAGCCTGAACTCCTTGGATTAGAAATGAGAGGGCTGGGGCTCAGAGAGGGTAAGTGATGTGCCCAAGATCACACAGCTGGTTAATGGAGAGGACCAAGAAAAGACAGGTCAGGAAAATCAAGCATAGAAGAGGAAAACAAAAGGCAAGTCCTTAAAGAGGTGTAAAGGGAAGAGAAAGAGGAAGCAGAGAGGGAGAGGGACAAAGGCAGGGAGAGCTGCAGAACGGGCTGGGGGCTGGGAGATGGGGACAAGCCCCTGCAGTCTTAAACTTCACCCACAGCTGCCTGAACCCAGTTCTCTGAGCCAGGAGGGCCCGGACAAGGGGCGGTGACCTCTGAGACAGACCTGATAAGCCCAACTGCAGGGGAGGGGTGAAGCCAGCAGCACTCACAGCTGGGCCTCCGAACTGTAGCCAGACTAATTTTGACACACAATTAAAATGTCTTTACCCCACTGTGGTGTGATCCAAACTTCACTTAGAATTTGTAACAGGCACCGGTGGCTACAAAATCAATCTGCTATTGTACTTCAGCAAATCAGATGCACCCATCTCCCTGCCGGCGGGTTGTAAACTAGCCCTGAACTAAAGAGGAAAAAGAAGAAAAGGCCCCTGCTGGTGGGTTACTCTTTTGTCCACAGGCTACCAGCCTTGAGTGGGAACACTCAAGGTCAGCACACAGAGGTGCTTCCAGAGGGTGAGGCTGGGCACTCCAGGCCCTGAGGGGAAGGGGCAGGGCAGGAGGCAGTAGCTCAGGGGGCACATCCTGTTAAAATCCACACAGTGAAAACCCAGCAGGTGCAGGCCTTTGAAAGGCATCATTCCTGCGAATTTCATGACTTAGGATGTGATCATTATGTCCTCCATAGAGAGGAAGAAGCCCTAGAGGGGTTAGGGTCATGACCAAGGTCACCTCTCAGTAGGAGCAAGGGCAGAGATTTTGTATGTATGTGTGTATATTATTGATATTTTATAGCTTTTACATGGAGAAGGGCGCAACACAGACTCCCAGCAGAGTGTGGTGGGGCTGGTCCTAAGAGCCTCTATAACCAACCCCTTAGCCCAGCGATTTTAAGACCTACTGAGTCTTCCTTGCAATCCAATTCCCACACCTACTGGTCCCCTCCAGACCAGCCAGAGGCCTGCAGCAGCCTTCTCTTGCCTCTGACCTCGCATACCCAATGCAGAACAATCTTTTACATGTAAAATGTCACCTTGACCTTGACACTTCTCTGATTAAAAACGTTATACAGTGGCTTCTGCTTGCTGGTTTCCACTCCCCTGACTTGGCCGCCTTCAGCAGTGTGTGCCATTTCCAACTTCTTCCTTCCCAGTACCTGCCTCCCTGGTTTCTGGGGTCCCGCTTGCTCCTGTTTTTCCTTCTGCCTCTCTGGCTGCTCTTCAGTTGACTCCCTAGGCTTTCTTCCCCAGCTTGCTCCACAAATTCTTATGTCCCAGCCCTTTCCTCTGTTGTATGTTCTCCCCTCTCTTTAGGTGACTGTAAGTGACATAACCCAACCCCATGGCTTTGGTGGCTTCTCTACTCAAATGCAGCACAACTCTGTGTCTCACGCTGACCCCCTTCTCCTGAATCTCAGACCTCAGCTGCCTGCCTTCCGGATGCTTCCATGTGGCTGTCTCACAGCCATCCCAAATCACTGTGGTCCAGCTGAATTAGGCATCCCCTTTCTGCCCCCAAATGGCTACTCCTCCCAGTTCTCTCTGAATAGCATCTCCACCAGACCACCTGTCCTGGAATCAGCCCCTTGCCCACCACACAGGTGCCCACAGTGCCCCAGCCCCAAGCTGCAAGGCCTCAGACCTGCCTTGGCCCCCTGCAGAGCCCACACAAGGGGAATCCCAGCTTCTTGCTCCTAATGTAGGGGACACCTTGGAGACACATTTCCCAGTCTCTAGGAGACTTCAAGGCAGACAAGAACTCCAAGCATGCCCTTGCACACCTTTCCCTGGTTCCCTTCCCTCCACAGCCTCACATTGCCACTAAACCTCCCACAACCTAAATCCTTTCTTCAGGGTGTATTTCTGCGGGAGCCCAGCTTAAGAGTCCACCAATGCTACTGTAGTCACTGCTGCCCAGCCCACTTCCTGAGTGTCTCCTGAAGCCCACGCCTCCTGCTCCAGCATCTTCAGCCCTCCTCACCTCTCACCTGCACTGCTGAGCCGCCTTCTTCCTATCTAGCCTTCCTACCCCTGGGCCTGCCCTGCTCCGGACCATTCTCCAGTCACACCCCAGATCATGGCAGTTCTTTACAGTCTCTGGAAGACAACCCAAATTCCTTCACCTCTGTAGCTCCCATGACCTGTCCCTGCCTCCTGTCCACATTTAACTCCCACCAGGCCCCTCTATTGCCTTTCCAACACAGGCCACATGGAATAGCTCCCAGCTCCAGGCCCTGCCACTCTGGCCTGAATGTCCTTGTCCTCTCTTGCCTCCTGCACACTTACTCTTAGTTATAGCCTGAGCTCAAAGAGCTGTCCATTCTCTGAGTCTTTCCCAAGGCTGTCACTTCCCATCCCCTCCATGGGGTGGGAGGGAACCGCATACCCCCTCTCCACGCTCACAGCTCCTAGCCCACCACACCTGCAGTGCTCACAGGCCCATTGCCTTTCATGTTAAAATCCCCAGAGCCTAACTCGGTACCAGACACTTAGTAGGTGCCCATGAAATGATGACAGAAAGCACAACAGACTGAATGGATGAAAAGAAGGTGCCTGCAGGGCTGAGGAAGTCACAGCTTTTCCCCACAGGCTGAGCCTCTAGCTTGGCTACCAGCTGATGTGGGACCTGGAGACGCCTGGCAGGGGCCCTGTCCTTCCTTTTGCAAATGTTTACAGTGCTATGTAAATGGCTCTCCCCAGGGATGATCTATGTGGCCATTCTGACCTGGACCTGCCATGGTCCACGCCAAGTGGGCCGTCAGCGCAGCTGCTCAAACAGGAAGCTGAGGAATGCAGGTCTGCAGAGGAGGGGAGTGGCGACAGAATATAATAAAACACCGTACGAGGACAAATCTGGGCCCCATGCCATGAAAAATGTGAATCTGTCCTTGACTTCGGTGGCAAATGAGGCGTGAAAACATATCAAAATGTGATATTCAATATATGGATATATTTAATATTTTATGAGACTGGAAATCAGTTACTGAAGGTTTGGATGATAAATCAAGCACCAAGCAGATGAACTTTTTCAAGTGTCTGCACCTGATGAGAGGTGTTCCTCAGGAGGGGAGGGAAGGAGAGAGAGAGGAAAAGAGGGCAAGAATCAAGGGCCGAGGCTGGGCACGGTGGCTCACTCCTCTACTGGGAGACTGAGGCCAGTGGATTTCTTGAGCTCAGGAGTTTGAGACCAGCCTGAGCAAGAGCAAGACCCCCGTCTCTACTAAAAATGAAAGAATTAGCTGGGTGTTGTGGCAGGCACCTGTAGTCCCAGCTACTCGGGAGACTGAGGCCAGTGGATTTCTTGAGCTCAGGAGTTTGAGACCAGCCTGAGCAAGAGCAAGACCCCCGTCTCTACTAAAAATGAAAGAATTAGCTGGGTGTTGTGGCAGGCACCTGTAGTCCCAGCTACTCAGGAGGCTGAGGCAGGAGGATCCCGTGAGCCCAAGAGTTTGGGGTTGCTGTGAAATACAACACCACAACACTCTACTCAGGGCAACAGAGAGAGATTCTGTCTCAAAAACAAATAAATAAATAAAATTTCAGAGTTCCAGGCCTCGCTTCTGGCTGTTCTAATCAAGTTTGGAGCAGGATCTGGACGTACACGTTTTTTCTCTTATTAAAGCTCCCTGGATGATTCTGAAGAGAAGCAGATTCAGGAGCTGCTGATGCAGCCCTATAAACCTCCTATCTGCATCTTGATGCTATTATCCCACCTCTGGTTTAAGGGCTAATGATGGACGCCAGCCAGTCCCTTCGGAAGACAGGGGCTCTTTCTATCACCACTCCCCAAATTCTCTCTTCTCATGAAATCCTCCAGGTCTGGGTACAAGCCCAGTCAGGCCTCAAACCTGTCCTGCCAGCCCACCAAGAAAGGCATGTTGGTGGAACAGTCAGCTTTTTCCAAATGGTGGTTTCCCCTTTCTGACCAAGATGAATGTCACCTTTATCTAGTTCATCTCTTTCTAGGAGAGGAGAGTCAGGGAAATGTCCAGGGGGCACCACCAACTGAGCCAGGGCTCAGTACCACTGACATTCGGGCGAGTAACTGCACTATGGAGGCCGCCCCCGGGCACTATAGGATGTTTGGCAGCTTCCCCAGTCTCCCCTGCCAGGCACCAACAGCACCACCTTTACTTGTGACAACCAAAAATGCCTTCAGACGCTGCCAACTGTCCCCTGGCTGAGAATTCAGGAGCAAAGCCATCCAGGAGTACTGAGCTTGAAGGTAAAGGCCTTGTCTTTGAGCCCAGGCTCTGGCTTTACCGCCTGTGCATGTTTATTTTTCTTTAAAATGGGGGTCAGTGGCAGCCACCACACAAGCTCGTCAGGAAATGTAAATAATGCCCAATTAAATAAACCGACTTGGGCAGACATGCCTAGAACAAATTGGAGAGGCTTTTAGAAGGAGGGTTGAAAGCACACGCCTGACGGCAATAGTGTGCAGGTAAACTTGGTTCTCAAAAAATAAACAACTTAACTAGCTGAATAAATAAAAAGCCTGACTTGCAGTGTTTGCTGATTTCCATAGCATGAATACACCCAAAACGGACAATTTCAAGCTACCAACCTGATGTTGCTAAACACAAAACTGGGGAGAAATATGCAAAACCTCGCTTGAGAGCCAGTCAATATAATAAGCGTGGGCTGGCAGGTGAGTGGCAGTAGGGAGGGGTGGGGCTGCAGCCCACTGGAAAATGCCTAGTCTGCCTCCAGGTATTCAAGGTCATTTCCAAGTAAAACAAAACCAGAGCATTTCTGCACAAAGCCTGTCTCCCGGTGGGACTGAGCCTACCCATTTGTGACCTCAACTCTGGAAGTTCTCTTCAGAAGACCCTCCCTCGGCCATCTTCCTCCTCCTCTTCTGCTTTCAGGCCTCTATTGTCAGACTTAGCACTGAATGCGACAGTCAGATTTTTAGTCTTAAAAAGATACAACGCTTAATGTATACAGCTATCATTTAATTAAAAAAAAAAAAAAGATACAGCGCAGCTGGAAAAGTAAAGCAGGGCAGATACCCTCTGACCGAGTCAGAACTTCTCCCAGGCTTTAGAGTGAGACAGTTCTGTGCTCAGAGCCTCTTTCTGTCACCGCAGAAGCAAGCTCTTGCACTTCTTCAAGCTGTTTGCTCATCTGCAAAATGAGGTACCAATGCCTGCCCCCAGAAGGCTGAAATGAGGCCGGCCTGAGGGAGTCTCTAGAAAATGCCAGGTTGGCTCCTCCCTTGCCCTTCAGGTGGGGGTCCCAATCTAGATACCCACACATTCTTAGAAAGGGTGGGGTGGGAGTCAATTCCTATAGAGTTCTATTATTATTTTGTCCTCCAAAGGGAGAGTGGCCCCAGGAAGCAAAAGTTGAGAATAGCAAAGGGATGTTTTCCATATTCTTATCATTTCAGAGAAACCAGGAGGGGGCTTCACGTAAGAGGGGGTCCACCAGTGGAGCTGGCCCCCACAGGCCTCCTGAACATGCTGTAAGTGAGCCGGGCGCTTAAGGACTCCTGGATAAAAGGGAGGATGAGAGCAGATGGAGGACACCCTGGCTAGGGACCAAGCTGGGGATAGGACCCAGGCAAAATCAAAGCAAAGATCAGTGGCCCAGAGGGGAAGAATTCCATATCAATCTTCTTGGCCTGCAAAATTTGGGGTGTACTCCAAGCCCAGGGTTCCATTTCAAGAGAATGGCAGTCCCTCCGGCCCACTGTACGAAGAAACAAAATAAGGCAACTCTGCCGCTGTTGGTCCTTTTTGCTGCTCTTTCTTCATCTCATTAAGCTTGGATGAGATACAGTACAGCTCTGCTTCTGCTCCCATTCAGCTCTGAGTCACTTTCACCCCAAACTCAGCCACTTTTCATCTCCTACTTCCCCCACACGTTGAGCCTGTTTATCCCTTATTTATTTTGCTCATCTCAGCCCTTTACTTCTGGGAGTGATTCCAACTTAGGAAAAAAAAAAAAACGCAACAACAAAACAAAACCAAAAAAAAAAAAAAGTCCACAATCAATTAAGAGACAAGCTGCTTGCAAATCGCCAACAAATGAGAAAAAGGTTTCCTTCCTCACTGCTGGCCACCTCCCCTAAATGAGGAGATTTAATCTTTAAACAAAAAGCCACTAATATACCGTCTGATTTGAATCAAGTCTCTTGCCCTGTGTGGGCCTTAGACTAGCTCTCACAACTTCAAGTTCTTAATCTTTTTTTTCTTTTGAGACACAGTCTCACTCTGTGACCCTGGATATAGTGTGGTGGCATCACAGTTCACATCAACCTCAAACTCTTAAGCTCAAGCAATCCTCCTGCCTCAGCCTCCCGAGTAGTTGGAACGACAGGCGCCCACCACAATGCCTGGCCAGTTTTTCTATTTTTAGTAGAGACAAGGGTCTTGCTCTTGCTGAGGCTGGTCTCGAACTCCTGAGCTCAAGTAATCTATGAACTCCTGCCCTCAGGAGTTCTCCATCTTTTTTAAGGTCCCTAGCCTCTTTGAGAATCTGAAGAAAGCTACAGACTTACCCCTAACTGCACTTTCTGTACGTGTTCACGATGCTGCCTGTAAAGCTCCCAGAACCCTGAAGACCTGGACCCCTGGCTCAGCACTCCTGACCCAGCTCTCCCCCAGCCCTGACTGTCGGAGCAAAACAAAGACCAGACTCCCTCCTCAGCCCTTTGCTCCAGGAGCAGAACAAGAACCAGGTGGGCTTGCTAGGAGACCCTGAGAGTGGAAAACCCTTGCTTCCCTGGGTTAGCCTGGGGCGCTGCTTCTGGAAGGCTGCCATTCAAGCAACCCAAGCTGATTTGACATTTGTTTAATTTGCAGAAACACTCCACTTTTTTTTTTTTCTTTTTAAGACAGAGGGGAAAAAAAGCCTCATAAAACCTTTTACTCTCTTGTTCTAATGGGACCCATAAAGGCTGACAGCATACAGGAGTTGGCCACAGTGAACAGCCAGCAGGCTAATGGGGTGGGGTTTGGGGGGTTCCCACTTGTGAGAGAAGCAGCTTCAGGACTTTCATTTTTCTAAGGGCAAATGAGGTAGGGTTTAGGGGCTCCCACACCTCCTCCCATACACACCTGAGTCAGGGCTGCCAGCACCACCCTCCCTGGACCCAAAGGGCTTCAGCCACCTGCACAGCAGTCATGGGGCAAGGTCATTTCTAGAGCACCCTTCACATGCCAGGCCCTGTGCCAGGTGTTCAAGCCAACTCAGGGAAGAGCTGAACCTAAAACCAGCCACTAACTGTTAAACATCCTGTGGGTTCAAGAGGCACTAAGAGCCATTCTCTAACCTTTGGGTCACGGACCCTGGGCAGGGGTTCCCTCGTGCTGTGTTTGAGTAGTTCCTGGGTGATGCACTGGAGAAGGCTGAGCTGGGGAAAAGGCCCCAGGCGTGTACAGCTGCTGCTGCTGCCCTTTTCTCTCCCTGTTGGAAGGAAGAGTTTCAGAGCAACCTTGAACTGGGGCCCACACCCCAGCAATACCCAAAGCAGGCTGCTTTAAAACTGGTTTCCACAAGCCTCTGATCATGGCAGTTTTTGCTCTGAAAACAGGTTGCTATGGCCTTGGAAGCACAAAGAGAGAGAGAGCAGGGGGCCAAGAACACAGAAGCTGGGAGATGGAGCTGGCAAGAAATCTAGACTCAATCACTGACTCATTCTTCTGAACCTCTCCTTCCTTCAAAGGGCCTAAAACTCTCTGGTCTCCATTTCCCAGATCATGAGGGAAACCATGTTAAGTTTAGGTAGGAAAGTCAGAGCATGCTGTGAGCCGTAGAGAAGAAGGAAGGTGTGGGGCCCCAAGCCGCCCCCTCCTTCATCTCCAGAGCCGCCAGCCCCGAGCAGCAACCTTCTCTACCACCAATTTCAAACAAGCGCTCCCAGGTTCATCTGAAGCAGTTAGTCCTGAAAAATTAAAGTCACAAAAGATAAAAGCATGGATAAATTACCAAACAGAAGTTTTGTTTTTCACATTCTCTGCATGTTAAAAACAAAATAAACAACAAAAAGTTGAGATCTCTGGAATAGCCTCCTGACATCCTGTCCAGATGTAGAAGATCAGTAACCCTGAAGTTAATGGGACCAGGAGCTGTGAAATGGCCTTTTAAAGAGTGAGGCAGGCTACAGAATGACCTCAAAGTCTTCCCATCCCTGCATGCAGGCTCTTTATAATGGGGCTCCTTGGCTCCTCCCATCAAGAGCAGGACACTCTTTTCCATCTCTTGAACCTGGACATGTGACTTCCTTTGGTCAATCAGACGCTAACTAACATGAAATAGCAGAGGACATAAAAGTACTCATGCATCAGGCTTCACTCTTCTGCAGCTAGGAGTCTTCTACCACCACACAAATGAATAAAGAGACACAGTGCAAGTCAGCAAAGTGATTTTCAAGGAGGAAGACAGGAGGTCCATTTCTACATCTACATCTATGAGGAAAATGCATGAGAGAAGAGGCCAGACGTGGGCTAGTCTCTTAGAGGATGAGGGGCCCTGTGGCCCTTGCCACATCTGCTACTCACGAGCCATCCCAGATTTTCCAGCTCCACCTGATCCAGACCAAAAGAGCCATCCAGCCAATATAGAGCCATGGAAAACAGTCATTGGTTGTTTTAAACCACTAAGTTTAAGGGAAGTTTGTTAGGCAGTAGAAGCTAACCACTATACTCTGCCATTCTCTGTCAAAGGAAAAGAATTGGTAGTGAAGACTTCACCAAGCCGGCCAGGATAGCATCCCTGGGGCCAATGGGGAGGAATCACAGACTCAGCACCAGGAGGCTGAATTCAAATCACCATCCTGCTACCTGCTAGCAGTGTGACCTCAGGTAAGGAACTTACTAACTCTCTGGGGCTCGGCTTCCTCATCTGTACAATGGCTACAGCAAGCCATTGCACGTGGTTGGTGTGAGAAGGAAATGAGATAACGGACAGAGAAACTCCTGACACACAGCAAGTGCTCAATAAATACTTGTGTCTTTTTTTTTTTGAATCAGCCAGACCAGATGGTCCAAGCCTCTTCCACCTTTGATTCTGGATGAGCAGAAAAAGTACGGAAAGGGTCCAGACCAGCTAAACCAGCTAAACCACCACGTGAGAACAGGAGGGAAACTCTGTAGCTAAAACAGCAGCTTGGCTCTGTGGCTGAGGCACTTATTTTTTAATCTCTCTGAGGAAAGAGACGTTTCATCCAACAGTCACCGCATCAGCAACTCTGTAAGTAAAATGTAGAAAACACAACGTCTTTATTCATTCCAGCAAGCGGTAATTAGGGCTCCGAACGGGAGTCTTCATCGGCAGGCACTCCCAATCCTAAAAGCCAAGCAGGTTTCTAATTGGGCTGGAGAATGACTTTGGGGAGGGGGGTCTCACAAAGGCTGCTATAGAGGGACCCGTCGAGAGCCACACTTTCCTTTTTCCTTTCTTGCCCTTAGAGAAAAAATTAGAATGCTGCACTGTATTAGGAATTAGACAAAGCGTGAGCCCTCCTAAATAGGACACGCAGCACACAGCCTGCAGGACCCCACAGACCCTTAATGCAAACATTACACATTGACCACAAAGCACTGACCTCAGCACTCAGCTGAGGCAGCCGGATAGTACCCAGGGCCAGTTTGACTTTTCTTCTTTAAAAAGAGGCAGCTAAAGAAATTGCCCTACGTAACATAAAGAAGCCCCAAGTGAGGGGAGAACCAGATGGGACGCAGGTCTAGTTGCTGAAACCTCGGCAGAGTCTCCACTCTCATCTTCCCTATATATACCCTTCCTGCCTCTCGGTTGGCCGTCTCCATATATTTTGTTTATAAACATAGATTTGGATATAGACATGTACTTAGATATAGACTTAGAGACACAGACATAGACTTAGACTTGGACACAGACTTAGACATACACTTAAACTTAGACTAAAACATAGACATCACAGGCTTAGACACAAACATAGACTTAGACTTACACACCATAGACTTGAACTAAGTCTTAGACTTAGGCATAGTCATAGGCTTAGACTTACGTACACACACGTAGACATATAGACCTAGCTATAAATGCCCATCCTTCCCCTTTGGAAATTACTTTGCTGGCTTGAACCCCACTCTTCCTTTACTCCAACTTCTTCTGGGAAACTATCTCTAACACCTCATCTTCCAGTTCCCTGGCAGAATTCATCACACTGTATTATATTTACCAGTTAATAGGCCTGTCTCCCTTTTTAGAAGAATAGAGACAATTTCTTATTCACCTCTGTATCCACAACACTTAATGTGTGATTCTAAAAGATTAGTCAAAGGAATTCAACAAATAATTTTTGAATGCCTACCACAGGCTGGGTATCAGGGATATGGTGATTAAAAAGGGCTTCCCTGAAGGGGCCCAGAGTCCAGGAGAAATCAGATCAGGGACCTACACTATAGTCTAGTGAGTGCTTTGCTGGGTGAGATCAAGGTCCTGAGGCCACACTGTCTGGGGAGGAAGTTTTCTAGAAAGAGTTGGAATCTTTGCCATGACCTGCAGAAAAGTATCTGAGCAAAGGAAAAGAGTTTTTCTAGCAGACTGGGCTAATTGTGCTTAGGTTCAAATGTGAGGAAAACTAAGGAACATTCTAGAAACTACGATACCACAGGTCAGGGTGACTAAAGTATAAAGTGTGAGATGTCATCGGACAGCAGAGATAAGGTGGGAAGAGGAACAGGAACCAAGTCACTTTTCCATTCAGGCCATCGGTCCACAAGCAAGCACTTCTCTCTGTAATGTTCCCAGGGTGGTGACCGAGCTGAGGTGGCTGCCTTTGTGGGACTTACAATCTAAAGGAGGAGATACAAGGAAACAGAAAAATAATTTCAAAATGTGCTGGAGGCCACAGATGAAACTAACAAGCAGCAGAGGTAAAGAAATAACAGGGCAGAGAAAGCTTTATGCAAGAATGCCTGAGACCTGCAAGCTGTGTGAGAGCAGAAGGGACATGCTCCAAGTCCAGGCGACAGCACATACACACCTCCTGAGTGTGGCAGGACTGAGGGCGGGAACATCGGTGAGGCACGGCCAGCTGCTAGCAACAGCCAGCCTTCCTAAATGTGACTGGAACTAGAAAGACCTTCTTTAGCCCTTTGAAGAGGAGGTTGTCAACTCTGTGGTTGATTCTGAAACTCAACCATGTCTTTAAAGACCTGTTCCTTCCATCTTTCCTCTTTGGTATGTGGACGGTGTCCCCCTCCTGATTATAGGGTCACGGCCTCCTCGCCCGCCAACATCCACAAAGCAGAGAGGATGGCATGGAGTCATCTATTCATGCCTAACTCTCTTAGGAGGGCACAAGTCATCAGGAGACATTTTCTTCAATTGCACTGTCCAGAACCAAGGCACCTGCTGACTGGTCCTGAGGGTGGAGTTCATAATACCACGATTAGCTGAGATGAGCCAGGGCCCACCTTTGGTGGACAGGAGGAGAGCTCACCTTCTTTGAAAATGGAGTCACCTCTTAGGAAAAAAGTCCCCTATATCTGAACAAAATCAAGGTTCTGTTTGCACGGTAGATGGGAGGAAATAGATGTTATAGGAGGGTGACTGATCAAGGAGAGAATGCAAGAGAAGAATCAGGTGGGCCGGAGCATAGAGGGCTGAACACAGCCCAGCCAGCAGTTAGGGTTTTATTTTAAAGGTGTGACTGGCCACTGAAAGGTTTTAAACAGTAGAGTAACACAACAATTTAAATTACACATTTTAAGTGTATATTGTTTAAAATGTTGTGCTGTGTGAAGAACAGAGAATAAGAGCCATGGAGGGAGAAAGACCAATTGGGGGGCTGTTGCCCTAGATGGGAAAAGACATGGTGGGGTCCTGGGCTGGAGGACGGCAGGGCAGGTGGAGAGACCGTTAGACCTTTGAGACGCATGTTGCAAACTGGTAGACAATGGTGCCATTAAGGGGGAAGACTTAGGGAGAAACAGATTAAGAAAGTGAAATTAAGAGTTTGTGCTTTTTTATATATCTAGGATATTTGGACATCTTTCAAAATTCAAGTAGATCGATGGAATTGCAAGACCAGCACTCAGTAAAGAAAGCTGAAAGTCATCACCATATAGATAGTATTTAAAGCATGACAATAGATGAGCTCGCTCAGCGAGAATGTGCAGGTAGAGCAGAGCTAGCGCCACAACTTGGGACCTTCAATGTTTAGACAAAAGTAAAGGGGGCGTAAACAAAAGAGGAGAAGAGAAAGACAGACCCAGGGTGGGGGAGGCGAGGGGAATGGAGGGTTCAGCACCTACAGGAGGAAGTGTCAAATGCTGCTGAGAGCAGAGATGAGGACAGCAGGGTGGGTAACTTCACAGCTACCAGTAACCTCACAAGCTGTTGAATGCAATGTTGGGGACAGCCACCAGCTTGAAGTGGGCAGGAGAGTGGCCAGGAGGTGAAAAACGGGAGGCAGTGTGTGCCCACAACTCTTCTGAGCTGCGTGGCTGCAAAAGGGAGCAGAATTTGGAACAGGAGCTGGAGGAGGAGAAATCCTGCTGGCGGCTTTTTCAAAAATGACGGAGAACAGTCTAGCCCCAGGGCGGGAGCCTTGAGAAGGAGAGAGGCTGGGATCCTGAGTGTGGCATTTCAGGAGGGTGTATCCCAGCAGGTTGGCAGGCGGGTTTTCAGACAAGGGGGTGGAAAGACAGGGAGCTCCGGTCTATGCCTCCTGCTTCCTCCAGGAGGGTTGAGGGAGATGCTGAGCTCGGAGGAAGGCTGTGGGAGGGGTTGTGGGAGATCTGAAGCCAGACAAGGCAAGAAATAGGAGCCTTGGGGAGTGGAAAGGGAGTCTACTAGAGAAACATCACACAATAAAAAATCTTAAAAGGCCCCTGAATTGAACTATGATTTTCAGTTAGAAAATTTCCCAGCCCAAGGGAATGTAGTACTAACCAGTGAACAGGGATCAATTGGGAAACTCACAGTGAAAGCTTCACTCCTGCTCTCAGAGTTCATCATTTAAAAAAATTAAATAAAATAAATAGGCACTGGGCGTTGTCTGTGGCTCAAAGGAGTCGGGCATTGGCCCCATATGCTGGAGGTGGCAGGTTCAAACCTAGCCCAGCCAAAAACTGCAAAAAAAAAAAAAAAATTAAAATAAATAGGCACATTTACATAGGGGGCCCTGGCTCCTACAGTGGCAGCCCTTTCTAAAGAGGCATGTGCGCATGTGATTTGGGTGAGCAGACTGCATTTCCCCATGGCCTTGCATACAGTTTCCGGGAGGCTTTATCATCATTTCTGAAGGATCCGTAATTGGCACTGACTCTTAAGCTAGAACATAAAGTTTTCCAGTCCCTAAAGCCTCTCTGTCAAATATTTAATACCAGAGTTCCAATTTGTAGGAAACTTGCAAGTGATCCTTCTACGGTGAAGTCCTTTTGTCCACCTATTGGGTTTCCTACAGAGAGGTCCATCTGCGTGCCTGGAGCTGAGCTTTGTGGTCGGAGAGTGCACAGGTGGCTCGTACTGACAGCTTTTAGTTCCTAGGACATTGACACACATCTGCTCAAATTAATTACTCTTCCAAGATCTCTCCCCTGACTCTTGGTGGGAATAACGGCTCCCATGCTGATGTGAATACAGAACAGGGGGGTGGAAGAAGAAGCTGTGTGGGTCGGCTGTTTTGCAGTTTATCAAAATGTATCAGCCCTTCATTTACACCCAAAAGGTTTGTCTATGAGCTTCAATCCATAGGCAAACACTCACCAGAGCTGCCTCAGATAAAGACGGGGAGAAATGGAAACTGGGTGTCTCCATACAGACTGGGGGAGATGCCTGAGCCAGGGGTGCAGGGAGGAGGAAAGGGGGCAGAAGGCAGCTGCCGAGCACGCTGAGCCTACACTAAACGTAAACCTTCCCCCATACTTCCAAGTTGAACTTCTGACATTATTAGGGCTACAGTTACAATGAAAAGACATCAGAGGATAGAGACGCTGAGAGAAGGTAGCCACAGGACTGCCGCATAGAGTCACCAGCTTCTCTCCAACCAAGAGCACAGACACACCCAGGCCCATCTGCCAGCATCAAAGCCCAGTTGCAAGCTTGGGAGGTGAGGTCAGAAGGCATCACCTGTAAAGGTGGCATCATCCACAGCCAGAGGAGGGAGGGTACGAGGGGAACAGAGCCCCATAAACGCAGGTACCACGGTCCTGTTCTTTCAGATGTGGCTGGGTTATTCAGTAAGATCACTTGCCTCAGTTTACCCCTCCAGTCTAAGAAGGAAGCAGGTGAAGAAATCAGATCCCCTGTGACTTAACCACTAAAAATACTACCTCTTAGTGGTGACCACTGCCATTTGTGAACGTCTTGGGCCTCAGGTCAGAGTCAGCCAAGAGGAAGGGAGGAAGCTGAGAATTAGTTAAGTCAAGTCTCTTAAACTCACAACATCTTCATTTAAGCTGCCTAAGAACCAGAGACGGCAGTACCCACCTCAGTGGTTGCTGAGAGAATCAGTACTTAGCACAGTGCCCAGCAACTGAGTATCCCACAAATGAAAGGTTAGTAGGCCCCTAGAGGCAGGGACCCTGTAGCAGAGGCTGCTTCCAAGGGGCCCAAGATCCCACTGATGTAGACCACTGAGTCATGCATGAGTCACCATATGGCGAGACTTGGGGTTCCCACGAAGAGGCCCACATCCAAATCAAGGCAGTGAGCAAAGCATATTTATTTATTCATGTACAACTGAACTGAGTGCCAATTACATTCCAAGCATTGGGCTTGGCCTACAAATACATCAATGATCAAGATGATATGCCAGCAGCAGCAGGTGGCATCTCAAGTCAGATCACAGGGAGGCAGCCCTAGGATCTGTCTGGGGCTGCAGACCCAGGCCACCGGGGTGCTAGTCCCAGGGAAGATGAACCCAGTGAGAGGGGTGCTAAGGCCAGGGGTAAGGGGCAGGCTCTGGTGGAAACACTAAAGAGAAAGAAGAAAAACCCAATGGAAACTAATCCTATGTGGATGAAAAAGGCATTCAAACACCCTCCACCTTCTCAGCCCCAGACATTGCCCTTGGCCATAGGTATGTCCTTCAATCAGCAGGATGCCTGGGTCAAAAGCACTCAGATCTGATTCTGCCCCCCTCGACTCCCTTACCCTCCAGTCCTCACCTCCCTGTCTGGCCCTTGGGAGGACTTGGTTAAATAACCTTTAAGGTCCCTTCCTGCGCTGGCCTTCTTGGAGAGAAGTAAGAAGGACGTGTGAAAATGCCAGCTGCCCAAGCAGGACTGTGTGTGTGTCCCTCTGGCCTTTTTGGCTATCAATACCTTTTAAATATATATTAAAAGAGACAAATGTGCCTGCACCCTGCTGAGGACAGGCGTTTTTGCGACTGGAGGAGCTGAGCGGTAGTGAGAGACCAGAGGGGATTCAGGTCTTTGGGGACGGTTGTGATTTGCTTTCCAAGTTCCCCCTGTGAGCTAAGGAATACAAACCAGGAATGTCCCCAAAGCAAACAGCTGCTGCCAGCTCAGTGACTCTGTTCACATCTCAAATGTTCTGAGCCCTGTCTCACAGGGGGTTGCATCTAATTCAAGAGATCTGACTGCTTCAGTGAGACACAGGTGGTCAGCACTGGGGAGAACCCAAGGGCTGAGCTACTAGAAGTTCCTGAGTTTTATCCCGGGCCCAAAGCAGGTATATCCAATATGCCAAGCCCTCCCCCAAAAGGCTACCACCATTTAGTGGGTGGCCAAGGTAGGACTGTGACTTCCGCTAGGAAGAAATAAGGGCTGTATACCTATAAGCTGCTAACTGTGCTTGTTTGGCCTGAGCAATGAGTTAAAACTCGGTAGTGCAGTGGTTCTCAAAGTGTAGTCCCGATACCAGCAGTATCAGCATCACCTGATCACCACCCGGGAACTTGTTAGACACGTACCCTCTTGGGCCCCCACTGAATCAGAAACTCTGGGGGTGGGACCCAGTAACCTGTGTTTTCCCAAGTCCCCCAGAGGCTTCAGATGCCTGGTGAACTTTGAGAACCACCAGTGTAAGTAGTGTAACTAGGTAGGGCCATTGCAAGTTGAATAGTGACTACTCTCTTCATGTTGGCCTGTTTGGTGCATTTAAGTTACCACCCAGCTGGGCTCCAGAGGGCACCTGATGTTTGTGACCCTTAGCAGAAAAGGTAGTTTTATCCTGAACAAAATTTCTTCTTGAGAGTCTCCTGAGACCACAGCCTCTCTGCACACCTTCCACAAAAGGATCCTCTATTTCTAGAATGAAGTTCCAACTTTCTTAACCTGAAACCTAAGACCCTTCCAGTCTTGACCCAGCCAATTTCACTCTTACCTGTATCCCCTAGACCAGCAGTTCTCAACCAGGGATAACTTTGCCACCAAGGAGACATTTAAAAGTCGAGAGGCATGTTTGGTTGTCATAACTTGGGGATCAGAAGGGGTGTTACTGGCATCTAGAGGGTAGAGGACTGGGATGTTGCTAACATCCTACAGTACATAGGGGAGACCCCCACAACCAAGAATTATCTGGCCCAAACTGGTAACAATCCCACACTACACTATCCCATGGCAAACCATTCTTCATTCCAAACACTTTGCCCTTGAGCTTACAGCTTTGACTTTTGGGAATGCCCCCCAGCCACCACACCTTACTGAACTCTCCTACAAGCCCCACTCCAGCTGGAAGGCTTTCCCAACCAGTCTAGATCACAGGAACCCCCTATCCAATGAAAACCTACTGAATTAGCCAGGGATAGACCTTGCGTTATGCCTGTGGCCTCTCCTCCCCATGAGAATCTAGAAGCCCCCACCCTATCCCCCTCTATTCTAGTACACAAAGGGTCCCAGATAAGTGCTGGTTGTTTGGACAACCAGGCAGTAAGGCAGGGAGTTGGCTAGCAGGGTTCTCAACTCACCTGAACACTCTGACCACAAATATCCCAACAGAAGCCTTTCCTCAATAGACCCTGGCCCCAGGCACTGAGACACCAGAGGGCCAGAAGATACTTCACCTCCCTCTGCATTCTGGGTGTCCCCCAAAAGCAGGCCAAGTCCATCCACAAACCTGCAGAGGCAGGCGCTGTGGACATCTCTGGGTTGCTCACCTCTGCCCACCCCTCTCACCACCCCAAGTCTGAGCACTGCAGCTAACAGTCTGGGGTGATAAATTGAATTCATGAATATAGTTTGACAAACCCAGCAGCCAAGTGACTGACAGCAGTTTTCATACTGAGCCCTGCAGAGCTGGAATAATTACACTGTATCAGGATGGAATTAGAAAGATCTCTTAATAATGCAGCTAGTTGCTCTGGCAGCGGCATCCTTGTCCAACAAGGCCCTGCTCCTCCCACCTGACTCAAAAGGCAGCTCACCAGCCTCCTGCTGCCTGCACCACCCCACAGACTTCCTGGCTCTGGAGCTGATATGCACACAGCCAGGTCATCCAGCAGTCCTAAAACCCCACGAGACTGAGCATAGCTGACTGACGACTGACCACCTGAGCACTGCCAGGCTGGCCTTGTAAACAGGAGGATGAATGAGATGGGACAGAAATGTAACCCCAAGAGCTCCTGACTTGCTCCCTTCACCAGTCACTGGCCCAGGAACCTGAACACTCTCCATTCTGGAGAAATCATGATACTATCTACGTGCCTGAGGCTGTGCCAGGCAGTCTACCTGTGCCATCTCATTAGTATCATTACGAGGTGTCAGAGATTTAAGGTAACTTTAGGTGACACGGGCGATAAATGGCAGAACTAAGATTCAAGCCCTGAGCCATCCGACCCAAAGTTCACGCTCTTCTCTCCACGTGACAGTGTTGGAATCCTTCTTCCACATCAACATGGCCGCAAGGTTCCCTCCTACCACTCACTCATACAGCTCCACTGCCTTCCCCGGGGGCCTCTCACCCCTGATTGTCAGTGTCATTTACATTAGGTTTCTTTTCACTCCGATTCCCATTATATCATCTCAGCCTGGCTTTCTAAAGCAGCCCCATCATAAACATCAGCTTGATTACAAGCAGAGACTGTTGCCTCTAATAAATAAGCATGCGTGATGCATACAGAGAAAGAAAGAGACACCTCTATATTTTCAGTTTTGTAAAGACAAATCGCCTCGATTGTTTAATCAATAAAAATGCCTCTCTAACTCCTACTGTTATTACAAAGCAATTTCAGACAGTGTGAAGAAGCAGCACCACATCTGTATCCCTGTCAGGGCAGACAAGGTCTGATTAGGCCGATGGATGAAGGATCAGACCCGATGCCCGCCCGCCGAAGCCTGTGTCTGGATCCCCCTCCCCTCGGGCCCCCAGCTGTTCCTGAGCATCTGGACCACACAGCTTGATCCCAGCAGCACCTCAGGTGTGGGATGGCTAAAGAAAGACCCCTCAGAACTGTGGGGCTGGATCTCATCAGGGATCTCTAGGGACAGGTACACTCCCCAGCCTTGCTGTGCTGCAGAGGGCAGGGAGACCAGGGAAGGATGGCAGTCATCCTGAACGTGCCCTTGTCATCCCTACAGGTGCTGAGCCATCTCACTCTTCTGTTTCCTCTAATTCACACTGAGGCCCTAGTACTCGACCGAAAACACACACCTGAGGAAGGAAGCGATTGTCATTCTCTTAGAGAAAACTGTTCATTGATTCCTCCAGTGTCTACTTGTGAAAGTCCAAACTCCTCTCTCTAAATTAAGGCCCCTCCTGAAATGGCCCTGCCTTCTCTCCCAGCCTCACCTCCTGTCTGATTCCCATTCACCTTTTCTCTGGCTGCTCCAAACCTTTGTAGTTTCCTCAACACCCAACGTTTCATGCCTTTAAGACTTTGCACATTCTGGTCCTTGCCCTAAAATACCATTCCCCAGATTCCCTCTTGGCAAACTCCTATTCATCCTTCACGACACAGTCTGATGCTCTCCCCTAAGGCTCTTCCTGCTCCCCCATGTACTGGTGCCCAAGAGCGCCTGCTATCCTGGCTGCATTCAGCGAGCATCCCTCTAAGTGTCAGCCCACACATGTGTGCACCTTCTGTCCTCAACTCCAGAGCCTATCTGTGTCCCGCTATCTCCTAGATAGATGCTCTTATATAGGCACCTCCAAAACATAACTCTGAGGGCAGGCGTGGTGGATCATGTCTGTAATCCTAGCACTCTGGGAGGCCGAGGAGGATATAGTACTTGAACTTAGGAGTTTGAGATCAGCCTGACCAAGAGCAAGACCTGGTCTCTACTAAAATTAGAAAAATACTAACTAAGGTGTCATGACAGGTGCCTTATAGTCCCAGCTACTCGGGAGGCTGAGGCAAGAAGATCTCTGGAGCCCAAGAGGCAGAGGTTGCTGTGAGCTACGATGATGTCATGGCACTCTACTCAAAGTGACAGAGTGAGACTCTCTCCAAAAGACAGAGAAAATAAACAAAAAGAGACATAACTCTGAATTCCCCGCCCCCCAAACTCACTTCTCCCCAAGGTTTCCCATCTTAGAAATGGCACCTGACCTACCAGTTGCTCCAGCCAAAAATCAATCACCTTTAATTCCTCCTTCTTCCTTATATTCCACATCCAAAATCAAATCTTGTCAATTTTATCTCAGAATCATATCTAATGCAGAAGTAATTCAATAGAGGAAGAATATATTTTTTCAATAATGGCACTGAAATACTTGGGTACACATTTGCAAAGGGGAAAGAAGAACCTTAATCCATACTCCTCATCATATACAAAAATAACTGAAAATGGATCAAAGTGTAAAATCTAAAATTATAAGACTTCTAGGAGAAAACATGGCTTTGGATTAGACAATGAATACTTGGATACAATACCAAAACCACAATTCATAAAAGAAATGTGGATAAATTAGACTTTATAAAAATTAAAAACAAGCTCTCCAAAAGGCATGGTTCAATGAAAAGAACCCAAAAGGATCAATAGCAGGGTCTCATAGAGATATTTGTACAACCAGTCTACAATAGCATTATTTGAAATAGCCAAAAGCATTATTTGCACAGCCTGGGCAACGTGGCAAGATCCCATCTCTCCAAAAAGAAAAAAAAAACTAGCTGGGTGTGGTGGTACATATTTCTTGTTGTAGACACTCAGGGAAGCTGAGGCAGGGGAATCATTTAAGTCCAAGAGTTCAAAGTTATAATGAGCTATGACTGTGCCACTGCACTCCAGCCTAGGTCAAAGAGCAAGAAATACTTCCCCATCCCCTCCCCCAAAAGGTGGAAGCAACCCAAGTGTGCATTGACAACAGCTGAATGTATAAACAAAATACGGTATTATACACATGCTATGGAACATTATTCAGCCTTAAAAAGAAAGCAAATTCAGATGCATGCTACAACATGGATAAACCCTGAGGATATCATTCTAAGTGAAATAAACCAGTCACAAAAAAGGCAAATGCTGTATGATTCCACTCACAAGAAGTACCTAGAGTGGTCAAATTCATAGAGACAGAAAACAGAGTGGTGTTTTCCAGGAATTCTGAGAAGGGATGGGGAGTTGTTATTTAATTAGTACAGAAGTTCAGTTTTGCAAGATGAAAAGAGTGTTCAGTTTGATTGCACAGCAACACGAGGGCACTTAACACTGTTGAACTGTACACTTAAAAATGGTTACGATGGCAAGTTTTATGTTCTGTGTCTTTTGCTACAATTTTTTTAAAAAAGAAACTATAAAATCTGGACCATCAAGATAAGTATGTCAAAGAGGATGTCTTCTGGAACCATTTTCTAAATGACAATAAAGGAATAGTCTGTGCTAAAATCATTACCTAGGTTTTATTGTTCTATTTTCATAAATATACTTGGTCTTCTGATTTAGAGAAAGAGAATGAGGGTGGGAGAGAGAGAAAGAGAAAAGATAAACCACAGATTGGAAAAAAACATTTATACATTCCTTATCTGATAAATAACTTATATCCAGAATACACAAAGAACTCTCAAAATGCAAAAATTAGTTGTTGACCAACCAATACAAAAATGCACAGAAGTCTCATAAGGACACTTTGCCAAAAAAAGGCACAGAGGTTGCAAATAAACAGATGGAAAGATATTTACATCATCAATAATTAGGGAAATGCAAACTAAAACTACAGTGAAATACCACTATACACCTACTGAAATGGAGAAAAAAATATTTAAGTTTCTTTTTTTTCTAACGACAATACTGAATGCTGGTGAGAACACAGAGCAACTGGAACGCTCCTATATTGCTGAGAATGCAAAATGGCATAGCCACTGTGGAGATCAGCGATCTCTTAAAAAGCTAAACATATATTGTATTTCCCACATGACCTACAGATCCCAGTCTTAAGATACCCCACAGAACCAAAAACTTATGTTCACATAAAAACCTGTACTCAAATGTGTATGGCAGCCTTAATTTGAAATTGCCCCAAAATTGAAAGCAACCCAACTGTTCTTCAACTGGTGAATGAATAAACATACTGGTATTTCCATGGAAATGGAATTGTATCCAGCAATAAAAAGGAGCGAACCACTGATATATGCACCAAACTGGATCTCAGATGCATCATAGCAATGTAAGAAAGCAGACTTGGAAAGCTACACGCTGTATGATTCCATTTACGTGACGTTCTGGAAAAAGTAAACCTGCAAGAATACAAAAGGATCGGTGGATGCCATGAGTGGGGGGCGATGAGGGTGGGGGATGTCTACAAGGGGCCTGGGGGGATTTGGCGGGTGTAGAGACATTCCGTATCTTGATTGTGATGGTGGTTACATAATTTACGACTTTGTCAGAAGCCACGCAACCTTATGCGAAACAGGGAATTTTACTGTGTGTAAAACACACCTTCATAAAGCCTGGAAGAGCACTGATCTAGACCTGCCCACACAGATCTGCAGCCTCTGGGGCCACTCTCTGTCCAAGCCTGTCAGTTCTCACCCAGCCTACGGCTACTCGTTGCATCTTAACTTTTCCTCCCCTATAATATATTCTTAAAAAGCTGTCACAACTACTTTTCTCAAATATAAATCAGACTCTGTCACTTGCCTGCTTACAATCCTCCAATGTCTTCTCATTTTAGAATAAAATCCAAATTCCTTCCCTGGCATGCAAAGTCAAGTCTGCCTCTCTGACCTCATCTCCTGCTACTCCCCACTGACCCAGCCACTCTCTGTTCTGAGACCTAAACACATCCCCACCTTGGAGATTTTGCTCCTGCCTTGTTACCTTTACCTGCATCCTTATTAGCATTTAGTATTGTCATTTAAAAAAAAAAAGAAAGAAACTCTGAATTTTCTACTCCATTTTAGTAGGTGGATAGTGGTATTTCATTGTGGTTTTAGTTTGCATTTCCCTAATGACTGATGATGTAAATATCTTTCCATCTGTTTATTTGCAACTCCGATGTCTTTTTTGGCAAAGTGTCTTTTTAAGACTTTTGTGCATTTCTGTACTGGTTGGTCATCATCTCATTATTGCATTTTAAGAATTCTTTACATATTCTAGAAGGCTCTTCCCTGACCTCAGTGTGGCTGGCTCCTTCTCACCTTTCAGATCTGACGTAAATATTGCCTCCTTAATGCACTTTCCAAACCCCCCACCCTTCTGCACCCCCACACCTCATCCATTCTAGGGTTTTCACTTTATTATAGCACTACCACTTCCTGACAATCTTTCTTTTTTTCTTTTTTTGGCCGGGGCTGGGTTTGAACCTGCCACCTCCAGCATATGGAGCCAGCACCCTACTCCTTTGAGCCACAGGCACTGCCCAAATCTTTCTTTCCCACCAGTTGTTCCCGCTCCATGGCAGCACCGTTACGCAGACTTGTTCACAGCAGGATTTTTTATGCCAGGGAATGGCATGGCACACAGTGGGCACTCAATAAATGCTGCTTGAGCTGGATTGCTAGAGGAATAGGAGTCTGCCTCTGAGCCTCCCTGGGCACTCACAGAGGGGGAAGGTGTCATTTAGACATGGAGGAAGCACGGCGCTGCCTGCAGGAACTCCCATTCTTGCTGCCTCTTTGGGGAACCTCTAATAGCTGGTTAGCAGCAGAGCCAGGGCTCAAACCCAGCCACCCACAGGCTGGAGGCATTTGCAACCTTCTCCACCTCCCGCTCTGAGTAAATGTGGAGACAGGCCTAGTGAGGAAGCAGGAAGGCACAGCAAGATGGTGCCAGAACACAGAGCGGTGGGGCAGACAAGGGGGGCATCGGCCAGCTTGTCCTGACCCTCAGCCTTGCCTGACTCCAACTCCAAAGGCTGAAGGGCAGCTGCAGAGTGGTTGTTGGGACTCACAATCCAATTCTGCCAAGTTGTACTGAACACCGAGCACTATGCTACACATCTGTGTGTCCCCTTCTACAGAAAGGAGGGAAGGTGGGACGCTGAGTTACTGGATTCTGGAATGCCCTAGAAATTTTAGCTGTGCCATCTCATTTAACACTCAGGACAACCCCATGAGGTTGGGATGGTGTCCCATTTTTGTGATCTATTGTATATGTTGTGAGTGACAGAGCCTTTTGGGGTCTGCATCTAGGACGGCATCCATTGGCAACTAGGGGCAGCTCTAAACCCTCTTTCTCCAGCTTCTACTGAAACATTAATCAGTATCTTCTCAGCCCAAGAGAGGAGGAGTAGGCCAGAGAATCCCAGAGGACCCTGCTGCTATGTAACATCTGGCCTCTCATTCTTCTCTCTGAGCTGTGCCCAACTCCGTTCTCTAGGATCTCATTTCCTATCACCTGTGGGGGTAGAAACACAGCAGAGATCAACTTCAACCAGAGCCCAGCTCCGGGGAGAGCAACTGGTCCCCTTCCGCCTCCATCCCCTCTGGCCTTGCTTCTCTCCTTGCCCTGCTCCCCTCTCCCCGTATCTGCCTTATCGCCCTGCCTCTTTCTGCCTCTCCACTCACCTCTATTTCTGTATCATGCCTATACAGATGCACTTGCCACCATCCCCTTTCCAACTCACTTTCTTCAACTGTTCAACTCACGCTGCCCAAAGGAAAAAACCCTGCCAGATCAAGGCTCAGGAAGCCCACGGTGGGGGATCAAGGGTATAGAAAGGCTGTTGAGGGGTCCTCAAACTTTTTAAACAGGGGGCCAGTTCACTGTCCCTCAGACCTTTGGAGGGCTGGACTGTGGGCCTCGGGACGAGTTGGCTGCTAAGCAGGACAGGCAGCGGTGGCAAAAACACCTTGCGGGCTGGATAAATGTCCTTGGTGGGCCACATGTGGCCCGCAGGCCGTAGTTTGAGGATGCCTGGCTACAGCTGTTGTTCTCGAGCCCATGTTGAGAAGCCTGTAAACTGCACAGGGGTTCTTGGGCACCTGGACCCTGCTCTGGCATCACAGTTCCTCATTAAGGCCTCAGACTGTTAAACAGCACCTGGCCCTGCGGCAGGGAGGGAGAGGCTCTGTCTGGCAGGTGCTCAGGACCAGCTCAGCAGCAGCCTAGCGGCACAGCTGGAGAGGCCTGGAGCCAGGAGGCCAGGGACTAGCATAATTTCATGACTGGCCTTTCCCAGCCGACAAGCAAAATGACTCTGTGATCCCCTAGCTCCCTAAATCAGCTTCCTTTTACAATCCCCCTGCCTGGCAGGAAATGTCCCATTAAATCTTAATGATCTGTCTTCCAAGAAACTCCCCAGCCTCTTTGTCCCCTGAAAGATCAGGGTATGGCAGTGGGG
Source organism: Galagoides demidoff (assembly GCA_963574575.1). Classification (NCBI taxonomy): domain Eukaryota; kingdom Metazoa; phylum Chordata; class Mammalia; order Primates; family Galagidae; genus Galagoides; species Galagoides demidoff. Next base: position 33,701 of record CAUYQV010123843.1, on the reverse strand, counting down.
AAAGGGCGTGATGGACACTGTGGAGATGGTGCCCACAACGGACTCTCATCCATCTTGCACTGGGCAACTGCCTTCAGAACCAGGAGGAAGAAGCCCCTTCCAAACCAAGAGACCTCCATCATCCCCTTTTGTGCTTCCCAAAGGACTCCTGCCCTCTACACTCTCCTCTCAGGCCACAGACTACTCAGCCCTCTGAAACCCACCTGACCCCCGGCCAGCCCAGGCTTCCATATTTCTAGGATACAGCAACTCCCTACAGCACCCAGTTCAGGATAGCACCGCGCTATGCCCCACTTCCCCCACACACAGCGGGGATAGGGTGGAAAACTTTCTTTGAAAGAAAAATATCATATGACCTTCTGGATTATTCAAATATTAACTACCTGGACACACAGTTTCTCCTATATTCTCATCATCACCTTTCTTGCTGAAGCTAAAAGTACAATTTTTCTCTATTACATCCAGAGAAGATGCTGCTTCTGGTGACTCCTGGGGGAAGGGGAAAGATGACCAGACAGGGAAGAAGAGGGCCAGCAGAGGGGAACAGGGAGCTAAATCCTTGTTGCATCCTTCCAGCTCCCCTCCCCAACTTGGGCAAGAGCTCAGGCAAGACCTTGACCAGAAGGCTGGAGGTCACCCAGAACAAAACAGTAGCCAGCCATGTCCTTGGCCCAGCATAAGCTGGTGGTCACAGAGGGGGCCTGGGGATATAGGCTCATAAGGACCCACCTGGGTCCAAGAGCTCCATGCATGACCTCAGCCTTTTCACCTCTTGAACCCTCCCTGGGGGGACTACCACTTGCCCCTGGCTAGCGTGGCTGTCCGTGACTTTCAGAGCTATAAGCAGGGTTCCTCTTCATTGACCTTGAATTAAATCCTGCATTCTTGGCTGGCCCCTTTCCTTTCTGTCTCTATCTTCTCTTGCCTCCCATTACCTTGGGTCTCCACCTGCCTAGAACATGAAAAAGCTAAGCACAGGCAGGCAGATCCCTCTCTCCTGCTGCTGTCACCCCCAGCCAGTCAAAGTTCTCACCAGTGGAGGGCAGCTGTCTCTCCACACTTCCACCCCCTAGGAAGGGAGAAGAAAAGGAGGCCCCAGTCTTTCTGAAGTCCAGCCTGGCCTAGCAGAGAAGACAAATCTATTACCAACTTCTATTATTGCAATCAATTTTAACGTTATTATTGTGGATTCTTAAGATGTCAACAATGAGGAATCCTATTGTCCTACTAATTAATTCAGCAATCTCCCTGAAATAATAGGAGTTGTAATTGTAATTCCAAACTCACCCCTCGACCACTGGAATCAACTAATTAAACAACAATCAGCCAGCACTGGGCTTTCATGGGGGAAGATGGACTATTCCTTTTTATAGCTGCAATTAGGCGACACATTCAATAATCAGAATGAAATACAAATTTACCCGGGAGCCTAGTAAATTATGGCCACTCACACTTTGTTTTCCTATGGTCACCTTCCAGAAAATAAAAGGGGCTACACCTTTCTGCTGCTTGCAGCAGGGGCCATCTGAGTCACCTTTGAGCTGCTTCTCGGGATCCCTCCCCAACACCAAGGGGCTTTCTGGTGCTTGTTTCCTAAGCACAAGGTAAAGGCAGGAGGGTGCTGGACAGCCAGCTTCAGTCCTGCCAACACCTGCAGGGATGCCCGGCAGGGAGTCAGAACAGATGTGCTTTCTGGAGGGAGGATGGCGGAGAACGAGGCAAAATAGGACTTGTGTCTACACTTGTGCCTGGGTGAGTGTGTGAGGCATACGCCCCAAACCCACATGTACAGTCGCACGAGCACACCCCATTCAGCAGCAGCTGACCCCCAGCCAGATGCACAATGGGAAGAAAACCCTTTGCATTTCCTGGAAAAATGTTCTGTGGGGTTGGAAGATGATGGGAAGACGCATGCAGCAGAAGGGAGAGAAGCGAACCAAAGCAGACAAGTTTCATGAGGAGTCAAAAGCAGACACTGAGGAAGGTGTGCAAATTAAATCAGGTAAGGGGCTGGGCAGGGAGAGGGGAGGAGAGGCATGAGATGGTAAATGGAAAGCACCAAGGGGCCATTGGCCTCACAGGCTAGATCAGTGGTTCTCAATCTTCCTAATGCCACGGCCCTTTAATATAGTCCCTGTGGGTCATGACCCACAGGTTGAGAACCACTGGGGTAGATGGAAAACACTCACTCTTCGGAACTCGCCAAATGCTCGCTTCTACAAATGGGGGATTTTCACATCCCAGCATCCACATGCAAACCTGAGTCAGCTCCATGGGTCTAGGGATGGTGGGCATATGGCGGGGGTTCTGGAGCTCAGCAGGCTGTCAGACATGGAGCCCGCTTGCCACTTTGCATCTCTCTCTGAGGGCAAAGCAGGGGTTATGCTATTAAAAGCATGACAGAGCTTTAAAGACATTCAAGTGAAGGGATATCTTTGCAAAAGATGTATTTCATCCCCCACCCTCAAAGTCAGAAGTTCCTTGAGGTCAGGGACCCCTTTCCTGTCTCTCAGTACAGACCCCAGCATACACGAGGCTCTCAGTAAGCACTTGTTAGAAGACACCAGGCCATAGGGCACCCCTCTGTGCAGCAGGTACCATGGGACACAGAGGAAAGGGCCTTCCCTCCTCACGGATTGGTCAATGGAGTGCTGTGCATACCAAGAGAAACTCTTAAGAATTCACTTATTCAGACATATTTATTGAGCATCTACTCTATACCTGTGTGGCAGGCACTGCAGGTTCAACTGTGAGCAAGACACGCTCAGCCCCTGCCCTGACAGAGTCTCGAGTACCAGGGAAGAGACCGTCATCACCAGCCGAGGTGCATAAAACTGCCATGCCAATAAGGCAGGGGGTGCTACGGCCTTCCAGAGGGAACAGACATTCAACATGAGACATAAAGGATAAACCAGAACAAGCCAGGAGCTTCCATTCTGTCACCTGTAAAGATGTAAGAGCGCCTGGGTTGTCATGAGGAGTTAACTGAGATAATATAAATATCAGGCATCTCCTGATGTGTTTGCTGTTTTGGCTATGATCACTGTCATCGATGACCATCCATCCATCATTCTCTCTTTGGGAGAAGACCTAGAACCATAGAGGCCCAATCCAGCCCAGCGACTTGACATTGGATGGCCTCTCCCAACACAGTTTCCTGCCTGTTCAGCAGAATCACACAGCACAGCCACTGCTCTATTTAACCAGCATTTACAGAGCCTCACCACACACCTGGCACGTGCTAGGGCACGTCTGGAACACAGGGAGGTGTGTGACCTGCTCTTAAGAACTTATGAGAAGATACAATGCGAACTACATTCTCTACTGTATGGTCAGTCTCCAGGACACTGGTGTGGGGAGAGGATTTGTCAAGAGAGGCTCTCAGGGCTTTAGTGCCTCCCCAGGAAGCAGCTCCCAGGCTGTCAGTCAGTGGGATGAATCAGCAGGAGCCTCCAGGCTGTGCCAGGAACCTTGCTATAGCAAGCTTGGCATGGGCCTCTAGGGTGTGGAGGGACCCAGGGAGAGCACTGGCTTGGCTATCCATCCAGACCATCTCCAGATCTAAAGGCCTGGGACAGGGTCCCTGAGCCCCAAACTCTGGGCCTCTGTGGCTTCCTGGCTCTTAATTCAGGCCCATACATACATAGTCTATGGCAGACAGGGCCTGCTGACTCCAAGTGCAGGCCTCACCCACTCCTGTGCCCAACCCTGGTTTGCCCCATTTGTCTGTGTATCTCTTGTGTATGTGCTCAGTGACCGTCAAACCCCAAGTGCTCTAATTGGGACTTTCTATCCACATGTACACCTCCTCCCATCCAGTGGAAGACACCTGAGTTGTACCTCAAAAGACTAGCTAGAGCTCAGAAAGCTGAGCCAAGGCCAGGGGTCCTCAGCAGCTGCCCTGGTCTCAGGGAAGTACAGCACCGGGGGTTGCACTGAGAGACTCCTTGCTTCTGCCCAGCTTCTCCCCAGCAGCTAAGTGCCAACGTCTTTTTCATCATACCCCAGCTCTTGAAAACTATAAAGAGTCTGACTGAATATCATGTTCAAGGGGAAATCCTCAACACAAATGGCGAAAGATTTATACCCTGATGACAAGGGCAGGATTGGCTTTATTGATCAAGTATCACCATCATCAACACACAATTATGAGGCTCTCAGCAGGGGGAGGCCCAGACTATCACACCACACTGGCAAAACCAACCTGTTTGTGGCCTTGGGGTGATTACAAGAGGTAGGCTTGCTTTTAGTACACTTTAAATACCTCAAACTATAACACACTGTGATTTCATAACACTAGAGCTTAGAACTCAGATCCATGGACGATTACTGTGTGAATGAATGAATGAATGAGTGAAGGAATGAAGTGCAGTCACCTCTCACCAGCTTTGGGCCTGATTTTCTCATTTATGGATTACAGGGGCCTCTTGCTTCTCAATCTTCTTGCAGAACATTTAATGGCTTTACTTGGGTCATTTCATTGCTAATTTGTACCTCAGTCACAAGGAGGAGGAGGGGGTAGAGGAAATGAAAAGGGGAAAGGCACAAATCAATCAGTGCTGTTCACTTTAGCAGCTCTGAGAGAGGGTTTAGTGGGGAAGAAAGATTGAAACTAATGGCTAAAGCAGGGCCTGGGAATTACCTGTGGATTTTATCTATGCATGACTTCTGGCATGAATTGCCATTTTGCTTCCACTTTTTCTGGAAAACTTCCCAAGAAAGGCAAAGCTTTAGGAGGTGATGATGGTAAGAGGGGAGAAAGAGAAAGAACCCAGTCAGGAGAACGCAGCCGGCAAACCCTCCGAAGACAGCCTGTGAAGGGGACAAGGGCTCTCTCTCTCCCCCCACAACCTGCCATTGCTCACACCTGCCAAGCTGCAAGGGACTTGAGGTGAGCTCTCAGCTACCCTTCTCCCCAGGGCACCACTGAATTTTTCTAGGTGAAGGTTATCAGGCACGTTTGTATAAGGGATGTATTAATGGACTGAATGTTTGTGTGCCCCCAAATTCATATGGCAAAAACTACCACCCAAAGTGATTCAGTATCAGGAGGTGGAGACTTTGGAGCCAATTAGGTCATGAGAATAGAATCCTAAAGAATGAGATTAGTGCCCTTAAAAAGAGAGACAGAAGAGCTTGCTTTCTCTCTCTCTCTGCTCTGCGTCCCACCAGCCTCTGGATCTGATGGCACCTTGATCAGAGACTCCCTACCCTCCAGAATTATGAGAAGCACATTGTTGTTTAAGCTGCCCAGACCATGGTAACTTGTTATAGCAGCTGTAGTGGACTGAGGCAGGATGGCTCCAGTGACCTCCTACCCATCCTAAGGTCATGAGCAGGGCTGTGCCACAGTGATAGCCTTGGTCCTCCTAAACTATGTTCCCCACACTAAGTGGGTCCATCACCCAGGAGACTGTAAGAATCCCAGGTCACTTCACAGACACTAGGGATTCCTCCTGGTAGCCCAAGCCCTACACGTGGCTCACACGAAAGTCAGGTGTCAGAGATGGACATCATGGTGGAGCTGGCTAGAGAGGAAAGGAGGAGAGATGACAGTGGTTGACCAGTGGTGACGGCCAGGGGAGGGATTGCCCCTGGGATGGGTAGGAGCTGCCACCAGGATCTCAGCTTGGGGGTGTCAGAACACCAACTCAAACCAGCAGACCTCAGTTTAAGTCACAATTCTGCCACTTACTAGTGTGGCAGGTATGAGGGCCTTGCCATCAGCTGGCCTTCCTAAAAACCAAAATCCTCCAGCAAGGTGAGGGAATAACCTAAGCAAAAGGAATGTGTGGGAGGAAACAGGAGATCCAACCCAGGGGAGAAGAGGCACACTGCTGTGTGCCAAGTGTGTCAGGCAACCAGCCCAGCGAGTGCGCCCCACCATGCCCTCAGTCTCTCTGTGTGCATCTCTCTAAGCTGAGAGCGCTCCTGGAGACTGTGTTCCATCAAAACAATGGAGTAGGAGTGAGTGCTAATCCTAGCACTCTGGGGGGCTGAGGCTGGTGGATCACTTGAGCTCTGGAGTTCAAGACCAGCCTGAGCAAGAGTGAGTCCCTGTTTCCCCTAAAATTAGAAAAACTAGCCAGGTGTGATGGTAGGTACCTGGAGTTCCCACTTCTCAGAAGGCTGAGGCAAAAAGGATGGCTTGAGCCCAAGAGTTTGAGGTTGCTGTGAGCTACAGCACCACAGCACTCTATCCAGGGCTACAGAGTGAGACTGTCTCAAAAAAAAAAAAAAATGGAGTAAACCAAGAGAGACGAAGATAGAAAACCTTAGAAATAGGCATTGTCAATCAGAAAAGGGCAAAGGGAATTCCAGGGATGAGGAGATTAGGAAAAACTCTCAGAGAGCAGGCAGTCCAGACAGGACAATAACATCTGGGGGAGGTAAGCCCCAAAGGGGGCTGCAGCATAAGAGATCAAATCCTCCCTACCATAATTAGAAAGCCAACCAATAATGTATATAATCGATGCTTTAAAATACAGCAATGCACACATTATTTATTTATTTGGAGACAGAGTCTCACTATGTCTCTGCGGGGTGCTATCGTATCATAGCTCACAGCAAACTCAAACTCTTGGGCTTAAGTGATTCTCTTGCTTCAGCCTCCCAAGCAGCTGGGACTACAGGCGCCCACCACAAAGCCGGTTATTTTTTTTGTTGTTGTGGTTGTCATTGTTGTTCAGCAGGCCCGGGGCCAGATTCAAACCAGCCAGGCTCAGTATATGTGGCCGGCGCCCTACTCACTGAGCTACAGATGCCACCCAACACACATTATTTAGAGCTATGGCGACACATAAATGTCAGAAGAAACAGCTAAAAAGTTGAAATCCATTGCTTAAAAAAAGGGAGGCTGGAAAACAGAGGAAGATGGGATGGAGAAATTCACATATTGCTATAACCTTTCTTAATACTAATAAGCCACTACTGACTGTCACAGGAGGATTCTAAAATCTTCAAACCCTGTCGCCTGAGGCTGGTGGTGGAAGAAGGCTTCCCCCTTGAGGAGAGGCAGCATGCTCTTTGACTTTGACCCTTGTCACCCAAGCTTCACCTGGCTCTGGGGCCTTCTCATTATTGTTGCCACCAGTAGAATGGACCCAGAGCAGCCAACACTCTTTCATATAACTTTGCGAGGGAAAGTTACATGTAGCCCCTTTGCTACATGGGTCCTTGGCCTTAATGCTGAGAAGCACAAGTCATGAGATAATAATGATTAAGTAAGACTTTTCTGTCAGCCTGGAAATACAAATGGGAAGAGAACAAGAAGGACCCTGACCTAGCTTACCTCGCCTTTGTGACACAGTGATATCCTCCCCCACTCAGGTTCCCACTTCACCCTTCCTACCTCCCACCTACCATGTAGGGGACACCCCTATTCCCTCTACCCACCCCCTCCCAAGTCTGTATTCACAAGAGTAGGGCCCCGAATTTCTCTTCTGCCATCTTGGGGTCCTCCTTACCCCTCCTGTTTCCTCCTCTTCTCCCTGGGACTGACAATACGAGTCACTACCTTTAGGGAAACCTCTCTTCCCTCCCCCCAAATTCAACAACCAAAAAAATCCCTCATATTCCCAAGAGAATCCCCATATACAGAAATGGGGGCAAGACAAGGGAAGCCTCTTATGCTTGGACAAAGCAGTAAACACCTCAAAACCTTAAATAACCTTAAGTTTTCTCACCTGTAAAATGGGAACAATGGTATCTATTCTAAGCCCAGAGTGGTTATCACGATCAAGTCACATAATGGAAAGCTGGCAGCGTAGCAAACTAGACAGCCCCTTACAAATGTGAATTATTATTGTTATTGCTATTATTGGTAACAATAACTTTTTAAATTAGCAGACGACAAAGAGATCCTTGAGTGGCTGGAGACCAATGAACTGATATTAAAAGCCTCCACCACGAATAGCCCTTTCCTGTGTTAACCACAGGGCGTACCCGGTCAGTCCATTATCCGACTTGCAGTAGTGCCAGCTGCCCCGCCTGGAGCTGCAGAGGCCTGGGGCACAGACCTCAGTGCCTCAGGCAAATGGCTCTAAACACCTGTGCCATCTCCCCTTCATAAAATCCAATTGCTCACTAATGCTCTTCAGTTCCTTTCATCCGAATGGCAACAGCCGTTGTTCTTATTGGATTGTGGATGAATCACTTGAAAAATATTTTGGGGCACATTATAGAGGCAATAACATAAAAGTACCTGGAAAATCGTTCTGTTTTGTTTTCCACTTTGCAAACCCAAACAGGAGCCTGGGGTTGTATTACATATTTTTGTCTTCTTTTTTTAACAGAAGTGCTTTGCTCATTTCCTCTCCATGCTGGGAAGAGGGACAAGTTAATCACTCCTGAGGGGGGAGGGAAACCTCTCTGAGGGTCTAGCGCCATCTTTGGCAGGAAAGATTGAGCAAGAGGAGAGGGGAGACGCATGCCAGCCTTCAAATCTTGAAAAAATGACTGGAAAGAGGGTGGTATACATCTCTGCCTCCCCAGGACAGAACAGAGGAAAAGGGCAGTGGTGGGAACTGAGGCAGGACATCAGGAGGAACTATCTTACTATAATTCAACATTTGATTACATCCCCAGAAAAGCCTGGGTAAGTCTCTGTTGGACAGTTATGCTAGATAACTACCTTTATGAGATGTCTTTGGACTGACATGGGGGGAGGGGAATAAGACACATGACTTTTGGGCTTGGTGCCTGTAGCTCAGCAGCTAGGACGCCAGCCATGTATACCGGAGCTGGTGGGTTCGAACCTGGCCTGGGCCTGCTAAACAACAATGACAACTACGACCAAAAAACAGCCGGGCATTGTGGCAGGTGCCTGTAGTCCCAGCTACTTGGGAGGCTGAGGCAAGAGACTCGCTTAAACCCAAGAGTTTGAGGTTGCTGTGAGCTGTGACGCCACAGCACTCACTGAGGGTGACATAGTGAGACTCTCTCTCAAAAGAACAAAAAAGATAGATGACTTTTGAAAAGCCCAACAGGAACCAAGATGCCTCCTTCTATTGACATCAGAAACTTACTCACTATGTAGGACCTGGCACAAGGGTCTCAGAAGGGAATATGGGCTTCCCAGTGTGAACAAGGCATCTCTCTCTGACATGGAGACAACCATTTCATCACTCTTCCCCTGCTCAGAAAGTCCTGGCCACTCTCAGTGGTCTCTTTCCCTAGTCCTGGCCCTCAGGGCGCTCAGCCATACATCCATGTATCTTTTCTAAACCTTTCGCTTTGCTAACTCTAACATAGAACCCCCTTTCCAGCCCTCTTCTAGCCTGCTGAGAGCTTTCTGAGTCTTAAGTCGACACATTCAAAATATTGAGGTAAGGGCAGCACCTATGGCTCAAAGGAGTAGGGTGCCAGCCCCATATATGGGAGGTGGTAGGTTCAAATCCAGCCCCAGCCAAAAAAAAAAAAAAAAACATATATATATATAATCAAGGTAAGAACAGGGACAAAGTCCTATGATATGTCCCTAGAAACTCTTAGTTGATGTCAACCCATAAATTGCTCAACCAATTATGAATCCATTTCACTGCACTACCTTTCATTCAGAAAACTGAACTTAAAGTCCAAAAAGGGGTCTGAAAGCTGCTGAAACAGTCTGCAATGTATATGCTAAGTGCCTTCCTTACTCCATTGTGGAGTGTCCAGACCACATCATAGCTTGGCCTAACTTGGTCCACAGATTAGCTTGCAATCACCTTAATTAGGTCCTGTTTTTTTCAAACCAGCATGGACTTATCTGACTCTAAGGGTTTACCCAGTAGGAAGAAATCTGAGGTCTGGTCTCCTTTCTCAGTCACTTCCTGGATGGTTGACCCTGGACAGGTGGTGTAATGTCTCTAGGACTCAATCACTTTCTCTGAAAAAGCAGAGTAAGGAATATCTTACCTAGATCAGAAGAAATCCCTTATAGCTTAAGAGTTACAACTGCTCACTCAATGACCTTTACAAATGAAGAATTTTTGCCTTTTCATTTGTCAAATAAAATGACTGAGAATAGGCTTTGGAGTCTAAAGGACCCAAGTACGAATCCAGATGCCGTTTATTAGACCTTGGATGTAGGATCTAACCTATGTGGGTCTGGCTCAGATCTTTATCATAGAAATAATGACACCTGTAAGGCAGCTAAAGCATAGAAAGCAGTCATCCTTGGCTCAGCGCCTGTGGCTCAAGTGGTTAAGGTGCCAGCCACATATACCTAAGGTGGCGGGTTCGAATCCCCAGCCTGGGCCCGCCAAACAACAATGATGGCTGCAACCAAAAAATGGCCGGGCGTTGTGGGGGGCGCCTGTGGTCCCAGCTACTTGGGAGGCAGAGGCAGAGACACGCTTGAGCCCAGGAGTTGGAGGTTGCTGTGAGCTGTGATGCCGGGCACTCTACCCAGGGGGATAGCTTGAAGCTCTATCTCAAAAAAAAAAAAAGAAAAGAAAAGAAAAGAAAGAAAGAAAAAAGAAAGCAGTCATCCCCTAAGCAGCAAAGTCACTCCCCAAACTCAGAAGGGCCAGGCATCTCAACTTTCTCCTAGGTTTTCTGCCTTGCTTTTCACACTCTCTTTAGGAAAAGACAGCTTTGTCCATTCCCTAGCAACTAATGTGCTGTAAGTTTTCTCCTGTGGTCAGATAGTACCTGAATTATAAGTGGAAAGACTGAGATGTAAAAAAAGAGCAAGGGGCAGGAGTAATTAGCGAGACAAAGCCTGAAGTCAGACCCTGTATTTCTGCTCCAGTCTCATCAACCGTGAGCCCTGCCCGGGGTTAGAGGCCCTCTTCCCCTACCTCTCCCTCCCCCCTCGGCTGTTCTGTTGTACCTCTTACAATATTGGATCTGTAAAATGCTTTATATTCCATTTGCCAACGCAGGGATGATTCAGAACTAGATTGGGTTATTACAAATTCAGGAGGCACTACACACACGGCTGTCATGTTTCAGTTACCCTTTCTCTCGGTTTAATAAAATTTGCCACACTAATACAAAGCCATCTTTTATCGTTTTCCCTGCAGTTGTAACAACTTGTCCAGCTCCCTCCTGCTAATTAAAGGCAGAGGGGATGCAGCTCATTGGAAAGTGGGTTTCTAGGGAGGCTGTCAATATCTTTGCAGCCACTTAGCTCTGGTCCTTTTATGGTCCTTTAACCATCCTCCATGATATGAGCCCTAATGAGGTCAGCAGCTGGCGGTGGCAGGGTCGACGGAGTCCTGCGTGGCGGCAGCCAGGGCCGCTGGGCGCGAGGGTGGGGGAGCGGCACAGCTCTCCCCAGGGGCGGGATGACGCGGGCTCAGCAGCCGGTCCTCCCACGCTGCCCAGCATCACTGCCTCGGCCCTGACGTGGGTGCCACAAACTCACAGGCAAACGGCCCCGCCGCAAAAGGATAGGCGGGGACTGGGAAGCGGCCGTCAGACAAGACCCCCGCTACCCCCCACCCACCCCGCGTGGAGCAGACAACAGGAAGCGGGGAGAGTGGGCGAGGAGGAAGCGGGAGGGAGAGAGGAGCTGTAAACAAAGAGCCGCCCTTGTGCGAGGTCCTGAGCTGGGTCCAATCAGCCGCTTCCGGAGGGCCCACGCGCTGCCAGTCTGCCCACTGGGGCCTCGAGGGCTGAGCCGTGAGGAGGGCGCTGTCCACGCCGTGAACAGCCCCCTGCGCGCTCCCCCTGCCCGCCTCATTCCTAATTACCTGCTACAGCGGTGGCCACTGCCCTCTGAAACCAGTGGCAACGCGCATTAGCAAGCCTCTCCTGAGGATGGGCCCGGGCTCTAGCATCCCAGGGCCAGGCTGGGGCTGCCCCTGGCCTTGGAGAGAGGGGCCCTCCCTGGGAGGCACCTGTCTCTGGACCTCTGGGTCCTAAGACCCTTCCCACCCATGCGCCTGACCTACTCCTGGAGGAAGTTCAGGGATCTGGGCAGGAGGGCAAGGCCCTGCGAGAGCGCGGGCCAGAGTGCCCCTGATTAAAATGCAGCGGCTGTCGCCCCCTCCCGCATTCCCGGGCCCTCTCCCCACGAGCACACTAATAAGTTTACAAATGGAAGCTGGTGGTGCCGTTTGCAATAAAGGGCAGAAGCTCCACTCTGGCGCTTCAATGAAAGCATTTTCCCCCGTAACAAGGGGCTGGATTCAGCTGCCCGGTGCCGGTGCCGTCTGAGCAGGCTTGTTGCCAGAGTAACGGAGGCCTGGCGCACACGTGGGAGAGGGAGCCCGGCTATGGGCTCCAGGGCTCGCCACCGCCTGCGCACCCAAGCCTTGGGCCCTTCCTCGGGAGCCACCCACAATCTCGTCCTCCTGAACATCACCTCCCTCTTCCCTACCCCCACCCAACCCCCAGCTTTTAAAAAACTTCCTGGGAGCTTGTGTGAAATTCCTAAGAGACCTATTCCCTGATAGATGAAGTGCCAGTCGTATGGCGACTGTTGGGGGCTGCATCCTTGGAGCAGGGAGTCCAGCCTGGACCTTGGCTGTGCTCCCAGCAGGCCACGAACACAGACAGCTAAGCTGGGATTCTAAGCCTAATAACATGGGGTGCCACACCTCATTTCCTTGGATGGAGGAGACCCAAAGGACAGAGTTCCAGGAGTACCCGGTCTTGTAGCTGAGCATAAGATCACCCCTCCCACCAGTACCCTTCAGAACCACCAGGGTGGCCTTGCCCTAACTTGGCCCAAGATCTAACTCAGCTTTTGGTCTTCAATTCCCCCAAACTTCACATTTTACTCTAAAAAGTTGAGGTTGCTGTCGACCCTGCTTTCTTTCCAAGGATCAAAACTTGTAGGGACTATTTTATGTCTTTTACAAGCTTTTCCTTGGGTACCGGGTTCATTCCCACCCCCAGAAGTTTTCTCTAGAGCCAGAGAAGCTGGGGTGTGGGGAAACCTGGAAACACCCCCCTGGGGTCCCATAGTTCTTCTCAAAAAGCAGGTGCCTTCCAAACAGCCATATGCTAATAACCTAAGAGAAGCTACACCCCAAAGCAATGCTTACTGGCCAAGCAATCCCTAGACCACACAGAAATAGGCCAGTAACAGAGATTGTCCATATTTCTGACAGAGAGTCTATTTCCTCTGCAACCCACAAACAAGGGAGCCTATTCCCAGGTTTGCCTGGGGACAGGATGAGGTGGACAGGCCATTTCACCAGCCTAGTTCCCGAGAGCTAGGCCAGCTGGGCGTCTTGCCCGCATGACTGATATCTCAATAGTCACGTGTATCCCCACAGTCCAGTGGTCATAATGCAGCTACTTCATCCACATAAGGCCAAAATGGGGTCCCTCGCTGCCACCAAGCACCTGGACCTTACATATTTGAGGGCAGGCTGCCCATTCTGGTCTCCAGACCTGGCTCTTCTCTTCTCCACACATGACACCCCACGCCCAGTCATTACTAAGTCCTCTTGGTTCTATGTTCTAGAGAGTCTCTCCAATTAGACCACTTCCTGACCTCATTTGAAAGCACACACATTTCTCACCAATGCTCCCCTGCTACTACCAGAGGTTGTCAACCTGTTCCCTTTTGTATAAATCTCTATAGCAGCTTCCTGGAGCCCCCAGCCTGATGTACAGGGCCCTCTATTACCTGATCAGTGTCACCTCACTACCTTCTCTCTCCCGTTGCACCCTGGCTCCAGCCTGCTTGCCTTGAGCCAAACACAAGTCTCCACTCACTTCTGTGAGTTTGTGCAAGTTCTTCTCCCAGCCTCATGATATCCTCACTTCTTTTCTTTCTGTGCATATGTCCAGATCTGCTCAGGCATCACCTCTTCCTGGAAGAACCCTCCGTGGTTCCGCGCCATCTTTCCTAGAGTGAGTTAGCTCCCCCAAATTATTCATCTGCTCTTCCCAAGATTATGCGCTCCTTAGAGGTAAGACTTGGGCCCCTATTGACTTTTCAAGGAGGCCTTATTTGCAAGTGATTGAAAGTCTCAGGTTTGGGCTTTATCAGATATCAGTGTGATTCTCAGCTCTTCCATCCGAGACATCATTTAATTTCTCTGAATCACAGTTTCCTTATTAAAGTAGGTAATAATAATATCTTGAGGCTGTTACAGTTAAATGAACTCACGGGTTTAAAGGACTTAGTACAGTACCTGGCACACAGTGAGCTGACTCTTCCCTTCGTTATTTACATTTCCTCGGTATCTGGCCCATTCTAACCACTTATTCATAATCATTGAGTAAATATGATGAGAGGAAGAATATGACATCCTTCTTGTGGCTCTTTACCACCTGGCCACTCTCTCCAGGATGTGCTTTGGTTTATTTGTAGCCCTTTTCAAGTGGGTCACAAACAACTGGTGACTAAGTCATACTCCCATCATCAGATGTATATAGTGTGTCAGCTGAGAGTCAAATCCTGATGTGTGAATGGGCAAGAAGGCAGGAGAAAGGAGCACAGACAAGACTAAGCGTGGTTGTGGTGTCTGGGTCACCACGGGGGAGGAGGAGAAGGAGACATGGTGTGGTCGCGTTCTTCTGGGAGTAGGTAAAGAGGCCTCACCCAGATTGCCTTCTCTTTGCTGTTTCCTGCCCCCTTAGGGACACATGGGCTGCCTCCTCTAAGTGGTCTGGAAGATCCACTCTGCGTGTGAGAACCTCTCATGGCTTCTGCCTTTGCCATATCCAGTCAAGGTACCCAGGGGAGTCTCAGAATAGGCTCCCCCTGGGCCCTGAGTGGCCTCTCCAGCAGCAGAAGGGAATTATCACTGCAGCACCTCTGCATCCTCTGAGGCAGGTGACAGAGAGGCCTTGCTGGAGGGCAGGTGGGAAGGAAGGCCAAAGCTGGAAGGGGAGGAGAAAGAGGAAGAGGAGCAGCTGGGGCTGCCCTGACTCAGATCTGGAACAGGAGGCAGGAGTGCTCCATCAGAACCTTCTGCTCCCCAGCGTCTACCAAGCCGATGACCCAGGGCTGCCCCTTAGGTGGGGACCACCCCTGCTCCACCACCCTCTCCCTCCCTACCCAGAGAGCACACACAAAGGGGGCTGCTTAGGATCACTTCCTCCCTGTTTTGTGATGTTAATTTCTCACCTTCCTAAACAGCCAAGATTTATGGTACACTTGACAGAAATATTTAATTTTCCAAATATCTATTATTGAAAGGCTATGGAAATCTCCAGCCTTAACATTTCCACATTAATATCCATCTAGGGCTGAGGCCAAAAATGATCTCCCCAGAGGCCTGGAAAGGAGGAGGGAGAAGATGACGTCCTTGGCAGGCAGACAGGAAGGACCCACAGAAAATCCCCCAGACAGCTCCTGCCATCACCACCACTCTTCCACCAAACTAAATATTTAAGCTGTTTTATTATTGTTATTGACATCAGAACATTTATTATGTGCCAGGTATTGTGCTAAGTAATTTTAACAGCTGTGATCTCATTTAATCCTCACAGCCCTATGAGGTAGCTGCCATAATTATCCCCATTTTATAGATGCAGAAACTGCAGAAAATTAGAGCCTCCATTTCACACTTTCTATCACACTGTCTCTTTTCTGTGCCTGATAGAAACATATTTTCTTTCTAGAGGTACAACTCTGTGTACACCATATATCAATTTAATTCTCTATCTCACCGTGAAGTAGATTCATTGATAAATTTGATGTGTACATTGAGCAGGGTCCCTAACACACCCAGAGCACTGCTGAGTGGATAGCATAACAAATGTGAGGTGAGTTCCCTTGTCTACTATGGATCTGAAAATCTGCTTGAAATACAGGCTTTGATTCAAAACAGTGCAGCATCAACAATGGGCAATTCAGGCACACCACCTACCCCCAAAATAAGACCTACCCCCCAAATAAGCCCTAGCAGGATTTCTATGCATTTGTTAAATATAAGCCCTACCCCTGATAATAAGACCTAGTGATGGGCGTGGCTATGCACCGTATCTGCATAGCCACGCCCTACATTTCTGGGCATAGTGGTAAGGAAGACTGGAATACCTTTTATCTGCCACAGCTCCTTTCTCCGAGCCATTCACACTTGTGCAGGTGCATGTGTGGTAACCATGGTCGCAAGCATCCTATTGCACACGCGAACGGCTAGGGGCAAGGAGTTCACACATTACTAGTGCCAGCCCCACCAACAAGGTCAGTGCTTCCTGTAAGGTTCCAGAAGATGACTGAACTATATTTGAATAAATGTAGATTGTTGTATTATACTTAATAAAAAATAATATCCCCTGAAAATAAGCCCTAGTGTATCTTCTTGAGAAAAAATAAATATAAGACAGTGTCTTATTTTCAGGGAAACGTGGTACTTCGGGACTCAACTCTCTAGAGAAGGATAGAGTAGGAACCAAATAGGCCTCAGAAAGAACAAGAGAGACACTCTCAGGCCACAGTCTCAGGCCATCTCCTCTTGCTGCTGGTGTGATGCCGATGTAGTTTATATAAGCTTAGTGCAGAACAAAGAAGAGGCAAGCATTCTGGCAAAAGGTAGAAGCACCTGATAAAGTAGAAGGGGAAAGCCTAAAAATGCATGAGGAACTCATAAAGTTCAGCAGTCTTAAGCTGCTTGGTGTGGGGGAGAACAGAACATCCTACTGGCCCCTGGGACTATCCCATTCATTAGAGCACAGGGCAATAGCTACGTTTATAATAAGGACCCTGAGTAAGGAAAAAAAACAAATCATGTTCTGTCCATGCTTTTTAAGAAAGCATGCAGGTAGGGCTCACACCTATAATCCTAGTATTTTGGGAGGCCAAGATGTGAGGATCACTTAAGACCAGGAGCTCAAGACTAGCTTGAGCAAGAGCAAGACCCACCTCTACAAAAAATAGAAAAAAATAGCCTAGAGTGGTGGTAGGCACCTAGATCCCAGCTATTCAGGCTGAGGAAAGAAGATCACTCCAGCCCAAGAGTTTGAAGTTGCAGTGAGCGCTGATGACACCATTGCACACTGCACTGTAGCCCAGGGAACAGAGTGAGACCCCTTCTCTAGGAAAAAACAAAACATGGGCAGCATCTGTGGCTCAAAGGAGTAGGAAGCTGGCCCCATATGCCAGAGGTGGTGGGTTCAAACCCAGTCTGGCCAAAAACTGCAAAAAAAAAAAAAAAGCATGCATATGAGTCATACTTTTTTTAATGTCCATTTGGATGGAAATACTTAAAGTGGCCAAAATGATTTATTTTTTACGTTTTGGTCTGAAAAGGAGTAAGTAACTTTCTCTTGAAATGCCAGATAAAAGACAAACTACAGTTGTAATGAAGCACCAAGCTGGTCAGGACTGGAGTCACTGTGGACAGAAAGAGGTTCGGCCTAGCACACTCTATTCAGTGTCCAGAACAGGTAAGCCCAGCAAAGGCTGACTGCCACTGAGGTACTGGTGCCCATGGGCTGCATTCATCCACAGCCAAGAAGGTAAGGGGAGCTAGGAGTCTGGGCACCTCCAGCACTAATCCTGGGAGCTGAGGACCTCACCCAGCTCCCATGAGGCCAGGCGTGGGGCAGAATTCCCACCATGTAGCCTAAGGACTTCTCTAGAAGGAGTCCCAATCTAAGTCGTCTCCAGCTAACCCCCAGCTGGTTACAGAGAAGGCTTCTCCCTCTTCCTTGGCCTGCTCCTAAGTGGCTCTGGTCAGCTGCTGCCTGGGAAAGTCACTGGACAAGCAAACGCAGCAAATAGATGAGGATCCTTCAGCATCACCATGGTGAGGCCTTAACAAGGATCTCACAAGTCTCTGTGAAACCAAATACTCACAGAACAAGAAAAAGAGGAAGATAAAAGAGACGGACCAACCCACGCAACACACACCATGCCAGGAAGGTGAACACTCCCACCCACTTTCTATGGGAACCAAAAATGTCCCTCTCTATCAATTAAATACATGTCGCTGCTACTTGTATATAATATACTCACTCATTAATTTTGTATCATTTATGTTGTGTGTAAATACCTCTATATTAGCACAACTGTCTGAAATAAAAACATTTAAGGGGGTCTTAACTCCCTACATATGGGGAGAAAAGGAGCTTACATTTATGGAGCACTTGCTATAATGCAGACACTTCATGTAGGTTTATCTCATTTAACCTCCTCACAGCCCTCTATAATAGATACTATTTCCATTTTACATAAACGAAAACTGAGGCTCAGAGAGGTTAAGTAACTTGCTCAAAGTTGCACAGCTAATAAGTATCAATACAGGGTTCTGCTTCAGGTCCCTTCAGTGGGACTGCCACTGCTAATGCCTTCTTGGAGTTACCGCCAGCAAAAGAGCAGACAATAAGAAGCCTCTTGGGTGGCAAATCTGGGGATAAAGAAGACCCTTTCTGGCTTCAGACAAGAAAGCTGACATTTTGGCCTGAGCCTGGCTGGTATTTCAGGGGCCGACTTACATGATGAATGGGCTCAGGGCACACACGAGATGTCTTGATTTAGGGAAGAGCTTGAGAGGTTGTCTGATGAAATTTTACTTGCAGAATTAATTCAGAGTGTCTTGGCTGGGTACTCCTGTCACCCAGATAGCAGAGCAGCCAGGGAGCTGTAAACAAGTGGTCAGGAGAAGGGGCTGCAGTAGGGAGGACAGCCTCAGGGGAGGCAGCTGCAGCGGAGAGAAGGCTGGGCAGCAGGAGGCACTGCGGTCACTCCCTGAATGTGGTAGAACCAGGGCCTGCAGCAGGAAGACTGTAGGGAGGGAAGGGACACCGTGCTGAACACGAGGGTCCTCAAAGCAGGAGAGGGACAGCAGAAGTGAAGGAGGGACAAAATGACCTGTTAAACTCTTCCAGTCCCCAAATTCTATGTGGTCATTAAACGTGGCCAGGAACCCACTGATGAGTCCCTGAATGCTATCATTAAGCAGGCTCCAAGGACAAGCCACCTGCCCTGAGTCAGAGTAATTTAAGCCTCGCTCAGGCCAACTCTGCAGGAGTCAGAGGTCAGCGCCTTCCACAGGCAGGAGGAGCCTGGACGGGACAGCTCAGGGGAGCGTCAGCTCACAAAGGCAGGGAGGCCAGGACCTGGGCCTCCACAGGCACAATGAGGGGAGCCCTCCTCCCTGACAGAGTTGAGCTCCACTGACACCGGGGTGGGAATGTGACTGCCAGTCACAATTAACGATGTAGCGGGGAGGAGATGGATGACTATAATTATGGACCTATGGAGCATGGTTTCGACTTTTTAAAAAATGTTCCTTTTGGGTATATGCAGGAGGTAAGAAGAGGGTGCAGGTTTTTGTTGTTGTTGTTGTTGTTTTGTTTTATCCCAAAGCAAAAAGTGAGGGTTAAGCCCATTCCCCAGATAGGTGTTACCCAGGATGTTTGGAAATCCAGGGCCTTAGAGAGGCCAGATGGGCCAAAAGAGCACCAGGCTGATCCACAGACAGCAGGCATATCCAAGAAATCTTCACCCCACCTCTCTGTGGAGCTGGCGGGAGGTAAGTGGCATTGATCAGGGTGGCGGGTGGAGGGTGGGTAGGTGCTGCCTCCTGGAAGGACTTTGAGCTGTCCTTGTGGATGCCTTGATCTGACTTGCATTTTAATAGGCTGGTGCTGATTGGCATGTACAGAACAGACAGGGGCATGGGGGATTGTGAAGAGAGGGCGGTGGTGTGGACCAGGACGGGAGCTAGCAGGTGACAAGTGATAAGATCTGGAGTATACTTTGAGGGTAGAACAAACAAGGTTGTTAAGGAATTGGGTACAGGGCATGAAATGTGGAAAGGAATGCTGAAATGTGGAAAGGAATGCATGAGGGAATACAGGAATGAATGTGTGGATATCCCCCCCGGACGGCACCATTACAGGGGCCCTGTGGCAATGACCTTCCTCTCTCCCAGGCTCACCCTCCCCAACACCTTCTCTTTCAATTTAAGCCTTAAGCCAGACTTGCTCCTCCCGACTATCAGATAATTTACTTTAACCCAGTTAAGCAGATCTCTGTGTGCTGGCATGGCCACCTCATCCCCATCTGAAGATGTATTGCTATAAGAAGAACTGGTTTCAAGTAGCCAGCTAAATGATAAACAAACATTAGTATGACCTGTACACGATGGGAAGGAAATGCCCGTGTAAACACTGCCGGGGCCTCAGTTTTCACATTCAGCACAAGGTAGTTTCCTTTATCCCCAAGACACGGCCCCAGCATGGCCCTGATTCCTGGTGGGCAGGGGCATCTGTAACAATGGCAGTAGGATGAAGCCCCAAGACTTGTCCTGATGAGGGTGGTAAAAGGAACCTGCACACTTTCTACTTCCCTGGAAAATGGAGGGGGCCCTCTCCCTGCCCCTCCTCCCATCTGGCCACCTAGGCCCTGGGCGCGTCTCCATTCCACTTGCCAAATGAGAAACTGCCCAGAAGTGGGTATGTCAGCCAGCCAGGTGGATTGTGAGGGAAGGCTGCCTGCCGTGAGCATCTGGCCACAGCCTCAGCCCCAGAGTGGATTTTACTGAGAGAAGATGAGAAAGTGTGCGAGTGTTGGCTCAGCGAATCAGGTAAATAAGCAGACCAGTAGAAAGCTTCCTTAGCAACCTTGATGCAAATCAGACTTGGAAAAACAAAAGCCAGGCCCACATCTGCTGTGTCAGCCCCAGAAATGCTCTTCCACTTCTCACCTGACCGCTGCTGCCTCACTGGGGCTTCTGGTTCACCACCCAAGAAGGGGAGCTCCTGGACCTAAGAACAAACAGCAAGCCACATTTGGAATCCCAGTGGCAAACTGCACGGGGCTTCCTAGGGCTTAGAGGCTCCATTTGCAGGATAAGCACGAAGTCTTGGGAAAGATGGGTGGACAGCACAGAGACAAGTGAACTGTGACCCACACGATGTGGCCTGCAGGACGTGTGGGCGGCAGCTGTGGACTAAGGCTACCCAGAGGTTTATGTCTCACACACTTCAGAAACAACAAGCTCTGTCCAGCCTGTGGACTTCCAGGGTCTACCTTTCCGGGTGCGGTGTGGTTGTGGTCCCCCCTCACCTCCTCCCACACTGCCCTCCCCACACCCCTACCAGAGCAGACGTGCCTCGTATTGAAGGAGGGGAACAGATGCCTGAGGGCTCTCCAACTAAGCCCAACTCTCCAGAGACGGAAAAGGAAAAGGAAGCCAACCTCTCCCCTTGACTTGATACCACGCACCAGTCTGGGGAGAGAAACTCAGAGAAAAATAAAACCTAAATAGTGCCAGGAGCCCATGCAGAGGCTGCAAGGATGGGAGACACTGTCACCCAGTGCTGAGACCCGAGCACCCCCCCCCACTCTGGACTCTGAAAGAGATGGCAGAATTGACATGCCAGGGGATGCTGTAGGGCTTCTGTGGCCAAGAATGATTAATTGCCACCACGAACTACCCAGGGCTAAACATAAACTATCTCTGCCAATGACATCCTGGGCTCAAAACCTCATCTGTAGATTCACAGATATTTTTGCTGGTCCCATTTGGGCCCAAGTCAAGTTTTGTAGACTTCATATGTTCATCTACCTTTCTTTTGTACAGCCTGTGGGTGCCTACAGCGCAGGGCTATTCCGGATACTGTGGGTGTGGGTGGGTGTGAAACCTTTAACATCATCCTTAAATATAAGTGCCCCCAAATCCATCCTAGTCACGCCCACACCAGCCTCCAAAGTGGCTTCTCTGTCTTAAAGCCTGACCTTAATCCCGGGACTCGGACCTTCTCAGCCTCCCCTGCCCCTCCTCCACTCTACAGTGTTGAGAGGACACGTTCTGCTTTGCCGTGGACAGAGAAATCTCAGGGCACAAGTGACGTGGGGCACTCAATTTACAGTTCCCCAGCTGGCCCCAAAGTGCAGCAGCTCTGTTGTCCTCACTCCCAGCCTGTCCCTTGAGCCCTCTGAACTTTTCTGCTCCTCCCCAGAGGGATCTCCTGCTCACAACTCCAGGTCCAGAGGAAGCCAGTGCAACTTGCTGGCTCCAAATATAACCCCCAAATTCAGGTCATGCCTTCTTTTCCCTATAGCCTCTTGGAAGATTAACTGATTTCTCATTTCTCCCGGCCCAGGTCAAGTTCCTGCAGGTTCAAAGACTTGTAATCCCTCTCTGCTTCCTTTCTTCACACCAGCCCACCCCTCAGACCTCCTCTGGAAATTCACAAGCCCAACCTGCTGGGACTACTTGGAAGCTTGTGGTGGGCCTGGGCACTCCCTCTCTCTTGTCTGGGTGTGCATGCACTGCCTCTCTGTCCCTTCCTCTCCTCTCCCCTCCCCTGTAATACTGATGGCCAGGGTCTGACCACTGGCCCTGTTCTCTCTCCTTCCACACTGCCTCTTTGCAACCTTATCTAAGCCCTCCACATGCTACCTGGGTTGACAGACAACCCCAAATCTTCATTTTTGGGTTTTCTATCTAGAGCAGTGGTTCTCAACCTTCCTAATGCCACAACCCTTTAACACAGTTCCTCATGTTGTGGTGACCTCCAACCATAAAATTATTTTTGTTGCAATTTCATAACTGTAATTTTGCTACTGTTATGAATTGTAATGTAAATATCTGATATGCAGGATGTATTTTCACTGGTCGCGAACCACAGGTTGAGAACTGCTGATCTAGGGGGTACTTGGATGTGTTACCAGCCATTGTCAACCTGAACTGCCATTTCGGGCAGGGCCCTGCTGGACAGGCCCTAACAAGGCCAGATGAGCCTACGTGCTGACATCTGGAGATTGTTCATTCACTTCCAAGGCTACTGTCATAGATAAGTTGGGGAAATAGACTCCATGGTACCAGTCAAGGACCCAGGATACTCTGTGCCCCCAGTGAAGTGTTGTGTTGACTATAAATTTAGTTACATTAAAAATGCTTCGAAGATATAACCATTTTAAGTCGGAAGATATTGTATAACTCTGTAACTATGAGGAGGAATCTGTTTAATGGTACTACAATGAATAATAACATTACTGATGTTTACTTTTAATATGAGAATAAAAAGTAACAAAGGCAAAGAGGAGGGCAGAGCCGTTTTGGGGGGAGATACCTTCGCTATTCTCCAGAATTGTTGGCTTTTCTATAAATAAAAGTAAAACTGTTGGCTCGCGCAGCATTCTGGGACGCCGAGGCAGGTGGATTGCCTGAGCTCACATGTTCGAGATCAGCCTGAGCCAGAGCCAAACACTGTCTCTAAAATTAGCCCGGCGTTATGGCAGGCACCTGTAGTCCCAGCTACTTGGGAGGCTGAGGCAAGAGAAACACTTGAGCCCAAGAGTTTGAATTTGCCATGAGCTGTGATGCTACAGTACTCTACCAAGAGCAACAAAATGAAACTATGTCTCAAAAGGAAAAACAAAAATGGGACCGTGTCTGTGGCTCAAAGGAGTAGGGTGCCAGCCCCATATACCAGAGGTGATGGGTTCAAACCTGGCCCCGGCCAAAAAATAAGAAAAACAAAAGTGAAATCCTTCTCCATTGACTGGCTTAGGTGACAAACAGATGGACTCCTTGGTTTGGCGAGAGATATGCACAATTCGAGTCCATTAAAATCTCTCCCATGCAGGTAACTTCATATTGTTTGCCTGTTCCTGCCTCTCTGTACTCACCTGCCAAATCCCAAATCCCCCTAAACCCAACTAGCCATCCTTTCCGCGCCTGCACCTGCAACTGAGCGTTTCTGGAGAAAACCACAAAACCACGTTGACTACTTGCACTTTCACCTTATGAAGAACCACAAGCTTCAGATGGGTCCTCAGGAGTGCCCAGTGACCCTCCTATAGATCCCAGCAAAGTTGTCCCTGGCTCCCTTGGGCAGTGACATTACACCTTTCCTCTTAACCTCAGCAGTCTCAGCTCTTTGCCTCATCTCTTAGTCCATGGGGAAAACAAGCCAAGAGGAACCTGTCCATGTCCCATTACCAAATCTACAGGTCCCCTCACTCTGCCCTCCACACTCTCTGTCCTCTCTCTATCTGTGGTGGGAGACAAGTTCCTGCTCCCTTCAAAGGAGAAGCCATTTGTCTTCTGGGTCCCAACCGCTCACTCTACAAGGCCTTCACCCTGGAAGTCTCGCCCACTAGATTATCCTCATACGCCCCTGTTCTAGATCATTCCATCACCACACACTCATGCTCCACCATCTCCTGTCTCTGAAAATGACAGGCCCCCACTGGACCCCGCACTGCCCTGCAGCCCTGCACTGCTCACCTGCTCCTGTTCACAGCACAGCACCAAGAACTCGCTGCTCACTCCCCGTCCCTCTCCTCCCTTGGCTCCTCAGTCACCTCTTGCCAGGTCCGATGACCACCATGTTGCTGAATCCACACTCACGTCTGCATTCTTCTCCCAGGCGGCTCCCAGGCAGCTAGTGTCTGACCCTCCCTCCCTTCCCCTCTGTGCTGCGGTGAGACTCCGCCCCTGCCTGCCTTTCCTCACTCTCTGGCCTCTCTTCCTCCATGTTCACCTCTGCTGACTTGACCCCAGGACTCTGTGCGCAGCCCTCTTCTTAATATCTACACAAGGTCAGACAATTAAGTTCTCAAACTAACTCTAGGAAAAGTGCTACATACCTCACTGCTGAAGATCATTATGGGTGCCAGAAGGTCAAGGTGAGTACTCCAAAGGTGACCCTAGTGACAATCAGCAATGAGATAAGTAACACTTTTTCTGCAATGAGTTCACAAACTCAATTGTCAGACCTCATAGTCCCTCTCTGCATTACCTTCATTCTCCTCCTCAACCCCAATGACTCCCAAATTATGTCTCTAGCCCTGACCTTTCACCTGGGCAAGAGACAGATGATATCCAGCTGCTGGCCTGATCTCTCAACTTAGGTGCCCAATCAGCACCAGCTCAAAAGAGCAGCCTGAGCCCCTCACGACACCCCCAGCCCTGCTCCTATTCTGTCCCACCTAACAGCCCGCCCTCCTCCCAGTCACTCCAGACCTTCGATTCTGCCTCTCCCTCCCAGACCTGCAGCTGCGGTCCCCAAGACTATGTTCAAGACACACCGCCACTCGGTGCATCTTTCCATTTCACTATGACCATGGGTGTAAGCCTCTTCTCCTCTACTGCCCCGGGCCAGCCTCCTGCCCCCACTCTTGCCCTCTACCACCCGTGCCCCAGGCAGCCACAGGGATCTTGTTAAAATGTAAATCAGACCATGCCCACCTCCTCTGCTCAAAATCCTTTAATGGCTTTTCACTGCACTTAGAGTCAGACCCACTAGAAGTGACAGAAAACCCAACTCAAACTGGCTTCAGTGATAAAAACTAATTTATTGATAATAAAATGCCTGAAAGTGTGGTCGACTCCACATCTTCACACCTCCATATCCGGGGAGAGATTTTTCTAAATGCTACAAAGGGGGAACGTAGGCTGGCGGCAGCCTTGGCCATTCAGTGGAGATTCCTCCGTCCCAAGGCGCCCTGCCCCCCAGAGGCTGCCCTGGTGTCCCCGCATTGCAGCAGCTACCCACCTCTGTCCACTGCCCCTCTACACTCCAGCTCTCCCAGCAGCTCACAAGCTGGCCCTTACTGGCCTCCGTTCCAGCTTGTCCCTGGCTCCCACCAGGAGCAGCTGTTTACTGCCCATCACTTAGCCAGGGTGCTGGGCCTCTCCCACCCTGCCTGCACCCCCACGTGCTCTTCCAGGAAAGGGGCCTCTACACAGGAGCTCTGCAGCCCCTCCCCACGGTATTCCCACCACCACCCCGGTATCCTTCTTTCCTTATCAGTTTGTGTCCGTCCATATCGACTGTCTGCCTACACCACATGGGGACCTGTTTCTTCTGATAAGGAACAGTCAGGAAATGGCACATCCTTCAGAGCCCCCTTGACCCCACAGCTGCCTGGGATGACACAGCCAGTAAGAGGGAAGACCTGGCTGTGCACCACGTGTGCTGCCCTGGGCCTCCTTGGGCTGCGTCAAGCTGTGGCCACGCCACATCCACCCATCTGACCGACATTGCATGGTCTCGATCTCTTGGGGGAACACGTGCCCTGACAGAGGCGCCGCCCTATGCACAATGGCCCTCTCTCCCCTGCGAATTCGGCTAGCTCTGCTAGTGACTTCTGGTAAATTACTAACTTCTCAGGACTTTGGTGTCCTATCTATAAAATAAAGGGATCTCTCAGAACTGGGGGTGGGAATGAGGGCCCAAGGATGTGCCCCCACCACTGGGTGTTTGCTCTGGAACTTTTGTACAAGTGGAAAGAAGCTTCCCTCTCCAAGCAACCTCCTGGCTGCCATGGGAACACTGGTCCCAAAACGTCAAAAGGATCGTCATTTTCTCTCTTATAGGCCACTGCTTCGAAGAGATGGTCAAAATTCTCCAGCACGGCCGGTAGGCACCAACTCACCTCCCTAGGCTTACATGTCCTGCTCCTCCTCTAGTGTCACGTGCAGCCGAGTGAGACAGCGTGCCCTTCTCTGACCACACCTCCGGTTCCCGTGCCACCATGCCATGCCTTCTAGGGGCCGTTCCTTCTGCTCAGAATCCTCTAGCCTTTTGGTCCCACATCTCCAGCTAGTGCAATCCACTTTACAATGGAGGCTCTGTGCATCTTTGTTCCCCCAAATTTAATTCTGAATCAGAATTAAAGATCCCTCACTGGACATCCATGGCACTGGGTCCTCTCCTACACTCCTGCTGTCACCAGTGCTGACAACGTGGCACAGTACGTACTGCACACACCAGGCAGGACAAGGGAGGCAGCAGGGCCTTGGAGTCCCATGGGCCCCGTACTACAATTAGGGCTGAGTTACCTTCCAGTGCCAGAAACAGGTGTTCTTCTTATACACAGGCTTTGAGCAGGGGGCCTAGACACACGTTTCCCCCTGGCCAGCAGCCCCCACCTGTCCCCTCAGGAGTCACCCAGCCCTGCAGCCCCACACACCCTGGCAGGCACCCAGCAGCCCTGGGCTGCAGACTCCCCTCACCCGCCACATTTCTCTCGCTAATGAGAAATTTCTTAAAGCTCTAACAAGGCCCTTCCCACCGAGCAGGTTCAGTAACAGATTCTTATAAAAAATAAATTCAGCACATTAAACCTAAATTTCAGCATATTAGTAGGCCCACAGGGAGGGGCCTGAATTTACCAAACACGAGGCAGTTGCTATCTTTTAATTAAAAAATAATAATGACAAGCTCATGTAATGTCTGGTCCCTCCCTAAGAAAGATTTTCTGATTTCCCGTGGCAGATGTTTCCATGGAAAAACCAAATGTTTATGTCACAACAAAAAGCATCCCTGAGTGGCTGGAAACAAGGGGACGTCTTCTTCCCTGTTCAGCCGCACTGTCTCCAGCCCCTCCGACACCCTCTTCCTCCGGTTATCTGATCGCTGCCTTGAAAGTGTGGGTGAGGCTTTACACCTGTGTGGGTGTCTGGTCACCTCTGACACATGCAGCCCCACGGCCACCTACTGTGTGCTAGCATGGACCAAGACACCAAAGATGCCTGAGGTGAGGTCTCCAGCCTCCTGGGGTTCACAGTCTAGGTCTGTCCCTGCTGAGAGCCCCAGCAGAGCAGTGCCCTGGGCATTCTGGAGGCAGAGAGGGTGACTACGTCGAGGAGTGGCTTCCCGGCGAGGCGTTGCAGAAAGGATGCTGATGGAGGGGCTCCTGGGGATGAGTGGAGGGAAGAGAAGGGAAGAAGACTTCAAGTAGGTGGGAATGCCCATTCAAAGGGACTGCAGCATGCAAGGCTCCAGCAAATAGAAAACGTTACAAAAGCCCACAGGGCAGGGTGCCCAGGGGAGGCCCTCGGAGCTGTGCACACACAAGACGTGTAAGCTGGACCGTCAGGCAATGCTAACATCACCCCACCCCAACCTAGCTGAAGCTGTGCTCGGCCCCAGAACCTGGGGGGATTAGGGAGGTGCCACAGTCATCCTGGCTTCCTCTAGCACAATTATGAACTGCCTTCTTGTATTTCCATTTCATGCCCAGTTTATAGAGGGCTGAAGCCCCGGACAAATTTCCATCCTTACTCTTAGTAGCCACATAGTGGGAGGGGACTTTGGAAGGTGGGGCATGGGGTGTCTGTAATTAAAGAAGACAAGGGGAGCTTAAGCCTGGACACAGGTCCCAGGCCCTTTCCATGCACTGTGTTCATCCTTCACTGTGGACACATTTTGAGCGAGGGGATTCCATGGGACGTGCCACGCCCAGCCTTACCCACGGTCCTGGACTCCCATCCAGACTGTGTTCCCCTTCCTCTAGGTGGGTCCCCAGGGAGAAGGAATCACTGTTGGGGTGGCAGGCCCAGAAGCCCGCCTACCTGTGCCCACCCTGGCAGGCGGAGACTCTCCCACCTGGAAGCAGATGGGCAGCCACACTCCCTCCGGAAGTGCTCTGCTATTCTAGAGGAATCATTCCAAAGAAAAGCACTCCCAATCACTTCTCTGGACCAAATCTTCTTTTAGCCCATCTTTCCTGAGGTGCAGCCCTGGAAACTACGCCCGGGACTCTCAGTGAGACTGCACAGCCAGACCCACATCAACAGGGGATAAAACAGATTCAACAGGAGCAGCAAAGCTAATGCTGCCTGCGCCTGCCTGCTAAAACCTTCTGGCCCCTCCACATGTGGAGTTCCCCCATCAGGGATGCAGCCCCGAGGTACCCTGTTAGGAACACAGAACTTCTGAGCCCCAGAGTCAACACCTCCATCAACCTATGAAGACCACAGATTCTTTGTCATTAGCAGTAGGGACATCAATGGGAAGAGCTGCAGATACTCAGCTATGCTGAGGGGCACAAGACCACAAAACAGAGCCTACAGGATGGGGGTAAAGCAACCAGGCCAAAGCTGCCCCCCTTGCTGAGCAGGGAGGCCATTCCATCCTCCACTCCTCTCCGTGTGCCCAAAGTGACACTGAGTAAAGTTCTCACCCCGGAGCACATGCCAGCAGTTCTTCACAACTCTCTGTCTTCATAAAGCCTGAGTTAAAGAACCTCTAGGTGCTGTTATCTAAAGATTCCTGCAACCAGTGGTCCCTACCTGACAATTATTAACACTGACATAATCAAGATGTCTGGATTCCAGCATAGGTAGAACTCAACGAACAGTTTCAACTCCTGCTTTTCAAAATTCATTGCTATTGATGTTTCACAACAGAAAGAGGGAGTTAGGAGCCCAGGCCCTGGAGACTGTGTATATAAAAAACCTTAGCATTTCCTGGCTGTGTGACCTTTGCCAAGTTACTTAACCTCTCTGAGTCCGTTTTCCTCATTCATAAAGAAGGGTTAATAATAACGATATGTTAAAACACTCAAGAATAGTGATTACAATTCAGTAATCACTCTACACACCTTATTATTGCTAGGATATTATTATAAATGATAGAATAACAGACTATTCCCATCCTCCTACATTCACTTCACTGCATTTTTTTCAGCTCTCTTCAATGAGCATATATCATGATTTCATAATAAGGAAAAATTTATCAGAGGAAAACAACCTTCAATTAAAATAACTTAATTTCATTTCATCCAAAAGAACCTTCAAAAGACTAGAGCTAAGGTGGTTTTGAGTGAGCAGAACTCCATTTCTGGCTTAACTGCATAAGGAGTATGGTTGTGGTAAGAGGCGTATAACAGAGCTTGAGGCTGGCTGAATTATCACGCTGCAGAGAGGCAGAGGAAGCTGGGCTGGGCACCCTACATGCCAGGCCCCGAGTCTCTCAGACTCCATCATGACCCCCCCCACACACATACACACAAACACACCACAGGAGACTGCAATGCCCGAGCTGTGCAAAGAGACCACTGTGCATGTTCTAACCCCACCTGTGACTGGCTGTGAGATCTTTAGCCAACTGTGTCATCTCTGTCTCAGTTTCCCCAGTCACAAATTTGAGACTGGAGCCCTCTATCCAGCTCACTCCCAGAACCACACTGGGAGCCCAGGTTGTGTTCAGCAAGCCTCAGTCCTTCTTCCTGCTGTGTTTCAGCTTCTTCCGTATGACCTCTTGGTGAAAGGGCCAAACACTGTTTCAATGGCTACATCTCTGCTGATTCTTCCCAACCCTCTGTCTCTGGTCTTAACCTCTCACCCCTGCCTTATGACACAAGGTCTGATGGCCCACAGGACAATGTCCTTTCCTTATCCCCCAGTGACATAAATTCAGCCCATTCTAAACCCAAGGACATTATCGGTAGGGGGAGGAAAGTGGTGAAAGGAGATCACTTCCTAACAACAGCAGTACTGAAATTTCCAAGCTTAAAACAAAGAGAATTTTTATCCACTTTATAGCGGTATGATTGACAGGTAAAAAGATGCAGATATTTAACGCATACAACTCCATGAGTTTGGGGACAAGTATACACTAGTGAAATCATCACCACTACCCAGGCCATAGATATATCCATCACCTCCCAAAGTTTCTCTCACTCTTTTTATTTTCATGTATGTGTGGTAAGGGCACTTAACTTGAGATCCATCCTCTTTGCAAATTCTAAGTACACAGCAGTGTTGTTCTTAGCTGTAGGCACTATCCTCTGGCCAACACCGGACCATTGCCCCCTGCCTGCAGTCCCTGCCAACCACCACTCCCCTCTCTGCTTCTATGAGTCTGATTATTTTAGATTCCACAGATCAGACAAGATGATACAGAATCTGTCTTTATGGGCCTGGCCTATTTCACTTAGGTTCACCAATGGTGGTGCAAACATAGGATTACCTTCCTCTTCAGGGCTGAATAATAATCCATCATCTACATACCACATTTTCTTTATTTCATTCACCCACTGATGGACAATATCTTGGCTACCGGGAATAACTCTGCAATGAACATGGCAGTGCAGATACGTCTTTGGGATCCTGACTTCAATTTCTTTGGATAAATATCCAGAATTGGGACTGCTGGGTGATATGGTAGTTTTAATTTTTTATCTCCATACTGTTTTCCATAAGGACTGTACCAATTTCCATTCCCACCAACAGAGTACCAAGGTCCCTTTTTCTCCACACCCTGCCCAACACTTGTTATCTTTTGTTCTTTTTATTATAGCCATCCTAACAGGTGTGAGATGACAGCTTGTTTGATTTGCATTTCCCAGGTGATTAGTGATGCTGAGCATCTTTTTATAGACCAGTTGGCTATTTATATGTCTTCTTTGAAGAAATGTCTGTTCAGGTCCTTTACCCATTTTTTAATCAAGTAATTTGTTATTTTGCTATTAAGTTGTAGGAGTTTCTCATATGGTTGCCTTATCAAGTATATGGCTTGCAAATATTTTCTCCCATACCACAAGTTACTTTTCATTTTTTCCATTATTCCCTTGGACATACGAAAGCTTTTCAGCTTGATGCTGTTTTACTTTTATTTTTAAAATTGTTTTTGTTTTCATTGGCTGTGCTTTTGGTGTCACATCTAAAAACATCATTGGCAAGACCAATGTCAAGACGTTTTTGTTTTGCCCTGTTTTCTTTTAGGAGTTTTATGGTTTCAGGCCTTAAGTAATTAGTTTTAAGTTGATTTTTGTATATGGTAGAAGATATGAGCCCAAATTCATTCTTTTGCATGTGGATAATCTAATTTTTCCAATGCCATTTGTTAAAAAGACCATCCTGTCCCCATTGTGTCTTTTTAGCACCTTTGTTGAAGATTAACTGACCATATCTGTGTGGGTTTATTTTGGGGATTGCCATTCTGTTCCATGTGTCTATTTTTATCCCAGTACCATACTGTTTTAATTACTAGAGTTTCATAATATAGTTCAAAATCAGGACGTGTGATGCCAGCTCTGTTCTTGTTGCTCAAGATTGCTTTGACTATTTGGGGTCTTTTACGGTTCTGTATAAATTTTAGGATTTTTTTTCTAT
Source organism: Galagoides demidoff (assembly GCA_963574575.1). NCBI lineage: Eukaryota > Metazoa > Chordata > Mammalia > Primates > Galagidae > Galagoides > Galagoides demidoff. The sequence continues at coordinate 1,998 of CAUYQV010123843.1, read as the reverse complement.
TTCTGTAAAAAAAAAAAAAGCATTGGAATTTTGATAGGTATTGCATTAAATCTATAGATCACATTGGGTAGTACAGACATCTTAATTCTTCTAATCCATGAACATGGAATATCATCCTATTTGTGTCTCCTACAATCAAAAAGTACTTTTGCTAATACCTATGTGCTAAGGTCCTTTTGGTTGAAACAATTTATTTGGGTCAATTTTATTCAAAGTTCACTCAAAAGGCTTATTCAGAAATGCAGAGGATAGCCTCTTCCCTTACAAAGTACCTAATCTTTGGGGCGGAAGAGACACAGGGATAAATAGTTTGAACACACTGTGTAGTAAGTGCTCCAGTAAATCTGTCTAAGGTTTGACGCCAGCTCAAAGGAAGGGGCAATCGGCTCTGTCCAGAGGGATGGCTCAGCAAACATTTAGGCTTAAGCTGGGCCTTAGAGAATGAACAAGAATTCAGCAGATGAGCAAGGAGGTAAAGAGAGAGAGAGAGTAGCACTAGCAAACGCAAAGAAGTCTGAATTAGCACAGCACATTTAGGACCTAACTCCCACCCAGGCCATGGTGTGGGAGGGGGTGGGAAGTTGTAAAAACATGCTGGAGAGAGGGGCTGGGGCAGATTAGGGAAAGCCTATAAGACAGGCAAACAAGAGGTCTTTTGTATTTCATGAGGCCCTAATTCTCTTTAAGAATTGATGAATGCTACTGAACTTGTACCTCAAAATGGCTATACCATATTCACAATTCTGCATGCAACTCAGGAGATATCCCCCCCCCCGAACTCTACCAGTGACCCCATAGATGTTAATAAGCCCCAGTTTACAAACTCCCCCTGAGGGTCCTCAGAAAGAAACCCTGGCAATATGATCCTGTCCATTTGCCACACCCATATTCTGAGGTTTGAATTATTAATCTCTAAACCTGTTATTAGGCTTGAGCTTGGTGCATGGCTCATGCCAGTAATCCTGGCACTTTAGGAGGCTGAGGCAGGAGGATGGCTTGAGCCCAGGAGTTTGAGGCTGCAGTGAGCTATGATGATGCCACTGCACTTTAGCCTGAGTAGCACAGCAAGTCCCTATCTCACAAAAGAAGTATCACAGCACACTTTTTTCACATTAAAGTTACCCTGCTTTGCTCGGCTGCTTTCTTGGTCATCTCTGCCCATGGGCCTGAAAGAGCCTCCTGCAAGCCCAGTGGTTACCCTGGAGCCCCTTTCTCATCATCCTTTTTACCCAGGCCCGGCCCCGGCCCAGGAAACACTCCATTCTTGTTACCATCCATTCCAATCTTTGCTGCCTGTTGCCAAATGGCTTTTCTACTGTGATAAAGTCGTAGCCCCAGCCACACAGTAACTCAATTATTTTAAAATTGCCTTTGGTTGGTAACCTTGAAAAGGCCTTTAGAAGCCAAGTAGATCAGAGCGGCTGGCTCCCTTTATCTGGCTGCCGATTTACCCCCTCTAGGAGCTCCATTACACCATCCCCGCACCACACACTTTCTTTGCAGAGACCCACTGTCTGGCCCTCGATGGAGGCATTTTGCTGATGTGTTTGGTGACCCTGCTCAGCTGGGGGACGCTGACAAGGCTTTAAATATTTGACCACTTTAAAGACATTGGTAATGATAACTCTGCTGATGGAAGCTCAAATTAAGCTCCAGATCAAATAAGATTTGTTGAACCTAAAATACTTCTAATTAACTCCCTGGCCAACTTCTCTCACAGCAGATGGCCATGAGGGGCAGCTGTGTATCCCAGGCAGAGCACTAGACTCAGAGTCCATCTGCAAGGAGGACAAAATAGTACTTATTTTCACGCGTTTTTGTGAAAAACCTTACATTTGTAAAAAGTCTTCCTTTTGTTTTTTTTTGTTTTTTTTTTTTTTGAGACGGAGCCTCAAGCTATCCCCCTGGGTAGAGTGCCATGGCATCACTGCTCATAGCAACCTCCAACTCCTGGGCTCAAGCGAGTCTCCTGCCTCAGCCTCCCAAGTAGCTGGGACC
>CAUYQV010123839.1:0-11131 GCA_963574575.1 Galagoides demidoff | reverse complement strand
TTATTTATTTTATTTTATTTTTTGAGACAAAGCCTCAAGCTGTCGTTCTGGGTAGAATGCTGTGGCATCACGGCTCACAGCAACCTCCAACTCCTGGGCTCAAGCGAGTCTCCTGCCTCTACCTCCCAAGTAGCTGGGACTACAGGTGCCCACCACAACGCCTGGCTATTTTTTGGTTGCAGCCATCATTGTTGTTTGGCGGCCCGGGCTGGGGATTCGAACCCGCCACCTTAGGTGTATGTGGCTGGCGCCTTAGCCACTTGAGCCACAGGCGCTGAGCCAGGAAGACTTTTATTAAGGTACATTTCATGTCAGAAGTAACACACCCCAAATAAGGTTCTTATTCTCTCAAAAGCAAAAAGATATCTAGTCTTCTTCATCAGAAACCTGGGAAGCCACCTTTGGCACTCTTCTCTCTTTTCTCCTATTTCTCATTTCCACCCAGTGGAAGTTCCTAATCTCGACACTAATGGCTTTCCCTGACTAGGCTCCGTCTTCATCTGCACCGCACACAGTGTACCACCTATTCTGTGTGCTGGCACTGCTTTGTTTATAGCTGTTAGAAGATAGCGAACATCCTTTCTGATCTTCCTTTTTGTGGTATCTCTGCTCAAAGAGTTGTTCCGTTTTCTTTCTCACCAGCTACCCACCATCTGTGCATGTTTCCCTACTTTGTTCAGGCTTCTCCAACATCTGTTGCAGACCAGCAAGCTGAGTTAAATTAATGTTCCTTTCTGTACTTAAAAGAAACCCTCTCTTGCAGCACTTCCTATAATATATTTTTGTGATCTGTTTATGCAGCTATCTTCTCCATTGGATTGTAACTTTTACAGAAGACAGCCGAGTATCTTAGTTATCTTTGCATCTCCAGTGACCAACCCAGTATCATCTTTCTAGATGTGACTATGACTTTCACCTGCTTAAAAGTCTTTTCACAAGCAGGATAAAATTCAAGCACCGTGTTTTGGCAGTCGAGACCTTTATGATCTACTGTCTCTTCAGGCTTGTCTCTTGCCTTTCTTCTTTCACTTTATGCTAAGCAATACCAAATGAATTTACAAGCATATCATGTGCTTTCATGTTTCTCTATTTTTAAATATTCTGTTTCCTTTCCCTATAACATCTGTGCCTTTTTCTCTGCCTTCCCTTTTTTTTTTTTGAGTATTTTTTTATTTTTTCAAATTAGTATAAGGGTATAATTTTTAGGTTCCATTGTTCTCACTTCTGGGATAAAGATTTATTTGCAGAAGAGCCCCTCACCTAGGGGGCGTGTTATGCACCTTCATAATGTGCACATTAGGTGAGATCCCACCTCACGCCCTCCCTCCTTCTGCCAAATATCCTCCCCCCTCTGCCCTTCCCCCTACTGCTTCCCTGTAGCCCCGAACTGGACCATTATGGTGTTTTATTATTATTATGAGCATGTAATTGTTTATATATTGATTTCATATTAGTATGGAGTATTAGATACTTTTTTCCCCATTCTTGTGATACTTTACTAAGAAGAATGTATTTTAGCTCCATCCAGGTAAATGTAAAAGATATAAAGTCTCCATTTTTCTTAATGGCTGAATAATATTCCTTGGTGTATATATATACCACAGTTCATTGATCCATTCATGGGTTGATGGGCATTTAGGTGCCTTCTCTTTTATATTTAATACCATTCTATTCTTCATTCAAAACTCAACTTAGACATTGTTTTTTTCAGAAACCTTTCCCCACTCCTTTGATGTGTTGTTCAGCAGAGAGCTATCCTCTCCTCTGTATTACCTCTGTTCCTTTTATGCTGCTATTCTTTGGTATATGATAAAAGATAATACCTTTTGAGTCATATCTACCCTTTGCTTTCCAGTCCTTTTAATTGCTAGTTCTATAATATGGTATAAATTAACTCCTCTGAGTCTCGGTTTTATCATCTTTACAATAGAGATAATATTAGCTACTTTGCAGTGTTATATGTTTTAACTGAGATTGGATTACTTAGAAAAAGTGTCTGCAAAATATTGTTCTTTCCGAGGGAAGGAGGTAGGGAGATGGGGTCTTGGTGTGTGCCACACCTTTTGGGGGCAAGACATGATTGTGAGAGGGACTTTACCTAACAAATGCAATCAGTATAAACTGGTTTCTTGTACCCTCAATGAATCCTTAATAATAAAAAAAGATAAAAATAAAAAAATATTGTTCTTTCCTTAAATACAGAAATGTGATAAGTTCTATGTGATAGTATAGATATATGATTAGAAAGAAATTGTAAGTTTTATAATAAAGGACTGTGAAAACAGAGGAAGGAGATTGTAGTTGTCTGTTGAGGATTTGGGAAATATTTATTAAAATGGTAGCATAGGAAGAGGGGCCCTGAAAAATGTGTTCAGTAGGTAGCAGTTAAGAATATTCTAAGTACAGAACAAAATGTGCACCATGGCAAGGAAGACAGAAAGCATGGTACTTTTCAGAGAATGGCTGTGGGTTGCTGGAAGTGGATGGGGAAGTGTTTGGCAAAGATAAGGCAATGGTGGTAGATTGGGGCCATCAAATCATAGAGGGCCTTGAATTCCATGCTGTGGAACTGGGGAGTAGAAACATATTACAGAATTAGTGGTAAGAGTGTAGAATCTGGGGAAAGACCAGTTAGTCTTAAATCCTGGCTCTTTTACTAATTTGTAGCTAGAGATCTTGGGTCTACCACCTTTTCCAAGTCCCAGTTTTCCACATAGCGATGAAGAGTCTGAAATTTTCCACAGGGAGAATGCTGGGGAAGAAAATAAGACAACTGAGGCTAGAACTGTAAGGATTTTTAACGTATTATATAAAGAAGTGCCCCCTTATCTGTGGTTTTACTTCCTATAGTTTTTGTTACCTTAGGCTACCATGGTCTAAAAATATTAAATAGAAGATTCCAGAAATAAACAATTTGTAAGTTTTCTTTCATTTTTTTTTTTGAGACAGAGTCTTATTTTGTCGCTCCAGAGTGCCATGGCATCATAGCTCACAGCACCCTCAAACTCTTGGGCTCAAGTGATTCTCTTGCCTCAGCCTCCAGAGTAGCTGGGACTACAGGCATGTGCCACAATGCTAAGCTATTTTTAGAGACAGGGTCCCGCTCTTGCTCAGGCTGGTCTCAAACTCCTGACTGCAGGCAGTCTACCCACTTTGGCCTTCCAGAGTGCTGGGATTACAGGCATGAGCCACCGCACCCAGCCTAATTCATAAGTTTTAAATTGTGCCCTATTCTGAGTAGCGTGATAAAATCTCTCATCATTCACTTCATCCCCTCGGTGATATGGATTCTCCTTTTGTCAGACGTATCCATGCTGTATATCCCTGCCTGTTAGTTGTGTAGTGGTCATCTTGGTTACCAGATCAGTTGTCTTGGTGTCTCAGTGCTTGTGCTCCAATAACCCTTATTTTGCTTACTAATGTCTCCAAAGTATAAGAATAGTGATGCTGGCATATTGTTATAGTTATTCTATTTTATTATTATTGTTAGTCTCTTACTGTGCCTAATTTATAAATTAAACGTTATCATAGTATGTATGTAAAGGAGAAAACATTGGTGTGTGTGGGTGTGTGTGTGCACGCGCGTGCTCATATGGTTTAATACTATCTGTAGTTTTCAGGCATCCACTGTGGTCTTGTAATGTATTCCCCACTGATAAGAGTGATCCCCTGTATATGGTTGACAAGAATATATGTGACCTCACAGGCAGGAAGATTGAAAAGTCTGAGGGTATGATAACGTAAATTGTTAATACACAAAGTAATGAAAGTAAAACAGGTATGATTAATATAATGAGATAACGTGAGACTGTATTTGAAATGATTACTTAGGCTGGGGGAAAAAGCAAATACTACCTGAATAGAGGTGAATATGAAAAAGATAGAGGTGAGAGATCAGAGGTTATGCTGTGAACAAAGAGTGGCTTTAGTTGGTATAGGATAAAGAAAAGAACAGTGTTCTGTGATTCAGAAAAAAGATTTTTAGAATTTGAAAGTTCATAGGGGGATCCTTCCAAACTATCATGAACTTAACTATGTATCATTTATCAAAGTAAAATAGAGGTAAATTAGAAAAGAAAGTGTGTGTTGAGGGGTCATTGTAGAACTTGTGATGAAGATTTGTAAGTGGGACCTTAAAAGATTGCTTCCCTAATTTTTGACTTGGTGAGACTTGTGGCATAGAACTGGTTGGCAGAAATGGAGTTTAGCACAGTGCAGTATGGCAATATGTTTTTCCTTTCCTTTCCCTTCCTACATAGTTTGTAAGTACCTGATGTCTTATGATTATAGCAGTCTTAAATAAGATTAGTGTCCTAAGAAATTTTTCATAATTACTGAGCAGTAAATACCACTGTTTCACACACAGATACCTTGTATCTAAATGAAGATATGATACAGATTGAGTATGTCTTATCTTACCTGAAATGCTTGGAAACAGAAGTATTTTAGGTTTCAAGTTTTTAAGATTGTGGAATATTTACATTGTACTTATACTTGTTGAATATACATAGTCCAAAAATTCAGAATGTTCCAATGAGCATTTCCTCTAAGCATGATGTCAGTGTTCAAAAAATTTTGGGTTGTGAAACATTTTGGATTTGGGATGTTCAACCTATATTAGATCTTCCTGAGGGCTTTGATATGCCCTAAATAGGAAACATTAATCATGTTACCATTTTTTTTTCTGTGCAGGTTAATTCACAGTTATAAAGAAAAAGTAATATAGCACAAGTTTGGGAGATATTTTTATAGAAAAATGTAGTTAATTTCTTAGGTTTATACTGTCCAATGTGGTCAGCACCAGTCATATGTGGCTATTAAGCAGTTGAAATGTGGCCAGCCCAAATTGAGGTGTGAAATGTACATTGGACTTTGAAGACTTAGTATGAAAACATGAATGTAAAATAGCATATTAATAGTTTTTTTAAATATGGATTATATGCTTGAAAGGATAATATGGTAGATATGTTAGATTAAAATATTACTTAAGGCTAAGTGCACTGGATCACATTTATAATCCCAGCACACTGAGAGGCTGAGGTGGGAGGATTGCTTGAAGCCCTGAGTTCAAGAAAAGCCTGTCTCTACAAAAAAATTAGTAAAATTAGCCAGGAAAAGGGCACACAGCTGTAGTCCTAGCTACATTGGAGGTTGAGGCAGGAGGATAGCTTGAGCCCTGGAGTTTGAGGTTATAGTGACCTGGAAGGCACCACTCACTGAACTCTAGCGTGGGTAACAGTGTGAGATCCCATCTCTGTTGTTTCAAAAATATTATTTAAATTAATTTTACCTGTTTCTTTTTCAATTTTAAATGTAGTAATAAAAAATTCTGTAAGTGGCTTACTGATATGACTTAAATCATATTCTTGTTGAACAGCACTGTCTTAGATGGAAGAAATCTATCTTCCTGATTTGCTATAAGTAAATGTTTAACTATCTCATGAGTTATTAATCCTTGGCAGAAAAGCAGAAAACAAACAAAAAATGATGTGTGAATATTCATGGAGTGCTAAAAGCTTAATGAATGGATTTTGAAATAAATATCCTTAAATGTCTTATCTAACAAAAACTGTTAAACTTCAGGGATAAAAGCAACTAGATACCAGACTGTAGCTGGTTAGTCTTGGCATTTAAAAGTAGACCTTTGCTTTTGCCTTGTGTAATGCATCTAAGTGCATAAGAACACCATAGCCTATGGCTAGATTGTAGTACCTGATACAACAAAATGTTATGCTTTGGTGTTTTGATTTTGTATTTTCTCCCCCTAATTTTAGATTTTCTAAAAGACTGTAACTTCAGTTGGGAACTTGTTAGAGATATAGTTTTGATCCCCAACCCAACTGAATCAGAAGTGGTTGCTTAGCCTGGCAGTCTCTCTTAACCCTACCAGTGATTCTGATACATATAAATTTGAGAAACACAGTTTTATATTATACCACTTGTATAGAAAGGACAAAACTCTTCTTTTTTCCTCTTCTTTTTTTTTTTTTATTAAGCCATAAACACGTAGATCATGTATACATTAATGCATTTATAGGGTACAATGTGCTGATTTCATATAGAATTATGAATGCTTATATCATGCTGGTTAATATATACCTCATCTTGTTTACTTAATTATTGTGTTAAACCATTTATAATCTATACTTAATAGATCTGACATGTACCCCTGCATTATGCACCATAGGTGTGATCCCACCATTCACCTTCCCTCGATCTGACCGCTCCCCCTCCCATCCTCCCCCTTCATTTGAGCCCCAAACTCTTTATAACCTCTTCATAACACATCTATTTGAAAAAAACATAATTAATCACTTTTAAAATCTTAACATTCATAGGTGGATGCTCTCCGATTGCGTTTGGAAGAAAAAGAAACCATGCTAAATAAAAAGACCAAACAAATTCAAGATATGGCAGAGGAAAAGGGGACACAAGCTGGAGAGATACATGACCTCAAGGATATGCTGGATGTGAAGGAGCGGAAGGTTAATGTTCTTCAGAAGAAGGTAAAGTATAGGTGTTCTGAGGCCCTCTTCTCACAAAATACATTCTCTTTCCTACCAGTAAGTTCTACTGAAATGCCATCAAAGTTTCTTCCTCATTCCTCAGTTTGCAGTTAGTAATTAGAACTGTTGTTATAGGAGGTAGGTTGTTAAAATTGCTCTCCATATTCTGTTTTTTAAATTTTAAGGTTAGTAGTATCTTTTGGTAGTGCTTTTCTTGCCATTTCTGAAAAGTGCCTTGCTAATTGCCAATGTGTTTGACCTGATATTCCTTTGCCTCTTCTGTCTTTTACTAGAATTTTAATGAATTAGTATAGTACATGGACTTGGGAAGGTATAATTCCATTTATATAATACATAAGGTGACAATTTTGAGTTGAAAGATATGCTACTGTAATGAACACATAATGTACATCTGTCAAGCAAAGGAAGAATTTCTTTTCTCTTTTTACCCCTTAATCATTGGAAAGAGACTAGCTCTGGAGTAAATAAGAAAATTACTGATAATTGCTTAAGTAAGGAATGCTCTTGTTAAAAGAGATGCTATTATTTGTTCATCTTTTCTGAAGTTTCAGAGTACAAATAATCAACATTATTCTGTTTTATTTTTAACATCTTAACAATAGCCAAGCAATAAAAATTATTATATTTCAAATTTACCATTAAAAAAAATTATTGTACAGAGTATCAGGTCTTATACTTGCAGTTGATGTTAATTTCATTTTGTCTTCAGAAAGTAATCATAAAAATCTGATCACTCTAAATGTTGGTTACCTATACTTTGGTGGGTGTTTTAATTTTTATACATACCGTGTATCCTCTTTTTCCACTGTTACTCACTTATACTTATCTATTTCTTATATATTCTTCCTAAAATAGTCTACATGTATAGAAGCATATATTTACCTCTTTTCTTGTATTCTTCCGGATACATGCATAATACATATACTAGCAAAAATATGTTTGTGTGTGTGTGTGCATGTGTTTCAACACCCACCTTAGCATTCCTTACTACCTTTTCCCCTGTTTCTCAGTTGATACATTTTGAAATTCCTTTCAAGGACTTCTTCATTCACTGTTGTTCATTACTAATTGCACTGTATAGATGTATTATAATTTATTTAACAAAGTTTCTATGGATGATGTTTAGTTTTCTCTAAATTTCTAACTTTACATAAAATAGTGCTGTAATCGAACATGTTGTACATATTTAGTTTATACATATATGAAGTATATTTACAGGATAATTTCCTTGAAGTAGAGTTGCTACATGAAAGATAGGCACTTATGATTTTGATGAGTTTTGACAAATTGCCTTAGAGAGATTGTTTGAACTTTGTTTCTACTATCAGTGGATGAAAGTGTTATTTTCCCTGCATACTTGTCTACAGAGTGTGCTGTCAAATTTTCCAACTTCTTAACTGTCTGATAGGTAAGAAAACAATTTGTCAGTATAGTTGGTGTTCTTCCATTGTAAGTAAGACTGAACATATTTTGAAATATTTAAAATCCTTTGTATTTTCTTTAAGTTATCAGTCATCTGTATACTTCACCCATTTTTGTTTAGAGTTCTTTTTTTAAAAAAAAATTTCAGATTAATATGGGGGTACATATGATTAGGTTATTTAGTTTGATTTTGTAGGGTTAAAATCCAAGTTGTGTAGGTTTGTCTTTCACCTAGGAAGTGTGCATATACCCATGCGATGTACTTTTTGGAAGGGAATTTACCCGTCTTCTCCTAACCCCTCCTTGAATTTCATCAAGTTTTTTCTCTCATGTGAACATGTAAGTGTCCATTTACTAGTTCCAGTTTAGTACTGAGAACGTGTGGTTGTTTTCCATTCTTTTGATATTTCACAAAAGATACAAAAATCTCTTATCTTTTTAATGGCTGAATAATATTCCATGGTGTACATATATCACAATTTATTAACTCATTCATGTATGGAAAGAGCATGTGAGTAAAACCCAAGAGTATTGGATTTTTCCACATTTTTGCAATTGTGAACTGTGCTATAATAAACATTCAGGTACAAATGTCTTTATGAGAAAATGTCTTTTTGGGGGGGGGTAAATACTTACTTGTGGGACTGCAGAATCAAATGGTAAGTCTACTTTTAGTTCTTTGAGGAATCTCCATACTAACTTTCCATAGAGGTTGTATTAGTTTGCATTCCCCCCAGCAGTGTATGAGTGTTCCTTTCTCTCTGTATCCATGCCAGCATCTGTTGCTTTAGGACCTTGTAATATGGGCCATTCTCACTGGGGCTAAAGGATATTTCAATGTGGTTTTGACTCAGATTTCTCTGATGATTAGGGATGATGAGCATTTTTTAAAATGTGTTTATTGGCTATTAGTCTGTCCTCATAAGAAAAGCTTCTGATTGGCTCAATGCCTGTTGCTCAGCAGTTAAGGTGCTGGCCACATACACCTGAGCTGGTGGGTTAGAACCCAGCCCGGGCCTGCCAAACAACGACAACTACAACAAAAACAGTAGCCAGGTGTTGTGGCAGGCGCCTGCAGTCCCAGCTACTTGGGAGGCTGAGGCAAGAGAATCGCTTAAGCCCAGGAGTTTGAGATTGCTGTGAGCTGTGACACCATGACACTCTACCAAGGGTGACATAGAGAGACTCTGTCTCCAAAAATAAAAAGAAAGAAAAGCTTCTGATCATGTCTCTTGTCCAGTTTTTAATGGAGTAGTTGTTTGATCTTTCGTTATTTGTTTTGAATTCTTTGTAGATTCTGGTTATTAGCCCTTTGTCAGATGTGTAGCATGCAAATGTAGGTTGTCTCTTTGCTTTTTTCGTTATGTCCTTGCCTGTGCAGAAATATTTTAACCTCATCAGGTCTTATTTATTTATTTTTGTTGTTGCTGTGATTGCCTATTCTGTAGGTTGTCTCTTTGCTTTATTGATTATGTCCTTGCCAGTGCAGAAATGTTTTAACCCGATCAGGCCTTATTTATGTATTTTTGTTGTTGCTATGATTGCCTTTGGGGTCTTTATAAGTTCTTTCCCTAGGCTGATATCTTTAAGAGTCTTCCCCATGTTTTCTTCTAGAATTTTAATAGTTTTATGTTTTCAGTTTTAAATCTTTTATCCATTGTGAGTTGGTGGCAGTATAAAGTTGGTTTGATCTCTAGACACTCTCTATACTGTGTCTCTATACCAATGCCATGCTGTTGTGATCACTATAGACTTGTAGTGTAGCCTGAAGTCTGGTAAAGTAATGCTTCTAGATTTGTTCTTACTTCGTGGAATTGTGTTGGGTACCCATGGTTTTTTTATGATTCCATACAGAGCATAGAGCTATTTTTTCAAGATGTGCAAAATATGATGTTGGTATTTGAGTGAGGATTGCATTGAGTCTGTAGATGACTTTGGGTAGGATAGACTTTTTAACAATGTTGATTCTTCTGTGCTATTAGCATGATACTATGTATGTTCTTCCTTTTATTAATATCTTCTGCAATTTCCTTTCTCAGCATTTTTTAGTTCTCTCTGTAGAGATCTTTCATGTGCTTTGTTAAATATATTTCAGGGTACCTCATTTTTTTGATACTGTGAAGAGAATTGTGTCCTTAATTTTATTCTCAGATTGGCTTTTGTTGGCATATATAAAAGCTGTACTGATTTGTGTACATTGATTTTATATCCTGAGATGTTGCTATATTTATTTATCAATTCTGGGAGTCTCTTGGTTGAGTCCTTGGGGTTTTCTGGGAATAAGATCATATCATCAGCAAAGGGTGATAATTTAACCTCCTCTGTCCCCTTGATATCCTCCTCTTGTCTGATGTCTTTGACTAGGACTTCCAGCAGTATGTTGAATAGTAGTGGTGATAGTGGATATCCTTGTCTAGGTCCAGTTCTAAGCAGGAATGGTTTCAAGTTTTTCTCATTTTCCCATTTGTTATAGATGGCTTCTATCAATTTAAGGAATGTGCCATCTATGCCAACTTTCATAAGTATATTAAAAAGGGGTGCTGAATTTTGTCAAATGCTTTTTCTTCATCTTTTGAGAGGATCATATGGTTTTTGTTTTTGCTTTGGTTTATGTGGTAAATTACCTTTATAGATTTGCATATGTTGAACCAGCCTTGCATCCCTGGAATGAGGTCCAACTGGTCATGATGAATTATTTTTTTTGACATGCAGTTGAATTCTTTTTAGCTAAGATTTTATTGAGTATTTTTGTATCTAAATTCATTACAAATATTGGTCTGTAGTTTTCTTTTTTTGTTATGTCCTTTCTTGGCTTTGGTATCAAGGTGATACGTGCTTCATAGAAGGAGTTGGGGAGGGTTCCTTTCTTCTCAGTGTTTTGGAATAGGTTCTGTAATATACATAAGAGCTCTTCTTTGAAGGTTTTATAGATTTCTGGTTAAAATCATCTGGGATTCTTTTTTATTGTTGTTTTGGCTTTGATGCTTGATAGTGTTTTTTTTTTTTTTTTTTTTTTTTGAGACGGAGCCTCAAGCTATCCCCCTGGGTAGAGTGCCATGGCATCACAGCTCATAGCAACCTCCAACTCCTGGGCTCAAGCGAGTCTCCTGTCTCAGCCTCCGAAGTAGCTGGGACCACAGGTGCCCACCACAACGCCCGGCCATTTTTTGGTTGCAGCCATC
>CAUYQV010123838.1:0-15237 GCA_963574575.1 Galagoides demidoff | reverse complement strand
CAGTGGTTTGACTGAGATTCCCTTTGAACCCTTGGGTGCAGCAGAAGAGCAGAAAGCCAGTCTTCTGTAGGGGTGCACACTTTCTGAGCTGTGTCCCCTGAGCTTTCCTGTGTCTTGTGGTTGTTCTAGGTCTGCCCTCCTCCCCAAATTTACATCGTGGACACTTAATCCCATGTTAGTGGTATGTTCCTGAGCCTATCAGATGCATTCTCATGTCAATGTTTTCCTTTTTAGCCAAGTGATAAGTCTTTCTAGGGAGGTGGGAGGTCACCTGGCTCCTTTTTACAGATCCAGCTGTCCGGAGCAGCTTCTGGGTTTTTTTCATGGCAACAGCAGCTGGAAGAAGAAGAATATTTGCCAGGCTCCTGTTTAAAGTAGAATTTTCCCAGGCAAATACATTTCTTTGTCAAAGGCTTATTATTTATTTATTTAGTTCGTTATTTTTGCCAGCTACTTGTGTATGCTTGTATTTTTGAACCTGGAGATACACTAGAATGCCCTATTTATATTTTCTTAGTTTTTGTTTTCTGTTCTCAGATTATATCAATATGTAGACACGCTATTTATAATCCCAGAAATTTCCTTTTCCTTCTTTTGGAAGAAAAAAAAAGTAAAATGAATAGTTAAGGGATGTATTTGGGCTCGGCGCCTGTGGCTCAAGTGGCTAAGGTGCCAGCCACATACACCTGAGCTGGTGGGTTCAAATCTAGCCCGGGCCTGCCAAACAACAATGACGGCTGCAACCAAAAAATAGCCAGGTGTTATGACGGGCCCCTGTAGTCCCAGCTACTTGGGAGGCGGAGGCAGGAGAATCCCTCGAGCCCCTGAGTTGGAGGTTGCTGTGAGCTATGATGCCACAGCATTCTACCCAGGGTGACAGCTTGAGGCTCTGTTACAAAAAAAAAGAGATGGTATTTGACCTTCCCGTATAGCTTCAGAAGGGAAACGCATATAATAAATATGTGTCTTTGACCCTTTTCTCCGTCCAGGGTCAAGTTTTATCTTCACATATGGCTTATATTAATAATATCGTTATACTGACACCCAGAGTGCGAAACTTATCAATATTTGAACAACATCCCCAATTGGATGGTGTGTGGGAAGGATTATATATGGCTTCTTTATCTGCCTCGGTGGAGATTTAGGATGGATTGATTAATACGTAATGTTAAGCCTAATAATGAAATTTTGGACAGTTCTGAGTTTGGAGCTCTATATATACTTCATGCTGCCAAATAGTTTGGTGCTTCCATTCACTCTGTGCTGCTTTTTAAAGACCTGTGCTCCTTAACTGCACCCACAATTCACATTTCTGCTCTTGTCTGAACAGAGGAAAGGAATCTTACACAGGCACTGAGTGGGGAACTCACAGTATCCCAACTTCAGTTTGAATTCTAGAACAGTGTCTAAAAGAGGGATGAGTATTATTTAAGTTTGTGATTTAGGCTGGGCACGGTGGCTCAGGCCTGTAATCCTAGTACCCTGGGAGGTCAAGGCAGGTGGATCTTCAGGAGTTGGGGACCAGCCTGAGCAAGAGCGGGACCCCCAGGTGTCATGGCGGGAACCTATCATTTCAGCTACCTGGAGGCTGAGTCGAGAGGATCGCCTGGGCCCAAGAATGTGAAGTTGCTGTGAACTATGATGACAACATGGCACTCTACACAGGGTGACAGAGCGAGACTCTGTCTCAAACAAAAAAAAAAATTGCGATTCAATTTAATTTCCTCCATAATCAGTCTAGGATAGCCACGTTGCTATGGTGATGCCCTTACATATCTGGCTGCTGACTGGAGCTATGCTGGTCTGTGGTAACACCGAACACTGTTTATTGGGCATCGAGCGCACACTAGGTCCTCTCTTTAGACTTCACAATAACCCTGCAAGGTGGGATTTTCTTTCCGTGGCAGATGAGAAAACTGAGGCTGGGAGGGATTACTCCCCTCGCCCCAGATCACACAACTGGCGAGGGGAGTAATCGTGTTCACCCAGGCCCAGCTGCTTGCAGCCCCTGCTCTCCCAGCGCCATCGCGGCGACATCTGCTCCCGGGGGTGCGGGCGGGGCGCCGCCGTCCTCCTCCCTTTGTCTGCGCCCGGGTCTAGACCGCCCGGCTTTGTCTTCGCGTCTGCCCCGCTGCTGGCGAGCCCTCGCCCTGCAGGGTGGGGTCTGCAGCGCGGTTCAGACACACTGAGTTTTTATCGAAATGTATGTTGAGGATCTTGGATAACACAGCAGCAGAACCGTTTGCAAGGACGAACATTGAACATTCAGTGACTTGTTACAGAAACAACTCGTAAAATAATGAGTTCTGTGAAATGAAAGAGCCAAACGCGTGGATCTGGGCAATGTAAAGACACTTCGCTGTAGTGAAAGCTGTAAGGGGGTGACTGATTCAATCCCTTGACTTCATCCCGTTTCTGATTTTTATTTTTATGACACACTGGACTTTTTGTTCTTCTTGCTATTATTTTTTAAAAAGCCTCATCCAATTTTTTTTAAATGATTCTTTTCCATCAAACGCGATTAATTTTTAAAATTAACTTCTAATTACTTTAAAAAAGAATTGAGAAGGAATGCTATTTCAGAAGATAGCTTATGGAAATCTATACAACGACACTGTTTCCTGCTGGTAATTGCTATGGGAGAAATCAGGAGACTCCAGGAGAACTTACAAATTGCTGGTGGTCTCTTGTTAGAATCATAAACAACCACACAGTGATTTAAAGTGAGCTGTGAGAGATGAAAATACAGGGAGAAGAAGGAATTTAGAGCTTAAGTTTGATCATCTTATTTTAAAAAATACATTTAATGACAAAACATCGCTTCTCACGTAGGTGGTTTTTATTTCCCTCAGTTTTACTTTGTTTTTGACACACTTAAATTTCCTAAATACTCAAAAGAAAATGACCTAGTGCTATAAATTTAAGCCTTTTCCTCCCTTTCTCCTCCCTCCCTGGCTTTCTTCTTTCCATTTTTCCTTCCCTCCTTCCTTTGTTTCTTCCCTCTTTTCTCCCTCTCTCTTCTCTTTCTCCTTGTCACAAAGCACCTCTCCCTGATGGGAATGAGGCAAGCATTTTATTTTCAGTATCAATTTTTAAAATTTGTTCAGAGATATCATTTAAAGTGAAGTTTTCCTACTTTTCTTCCTTTATACTAAAAAAAGAGATTACCTCGAAGCATGTCTTGTTAAAGTCTAAAAGACAGACATATTTTAGTTATAAGGCATTTTTACAGAGACTCTTGATAGCAAATGAATTGAGAGGAATGCTATTTGATGCACTGTGGAAATGTAATGTTATTGTCTTGCTGTCAATGTAACCTGGAGTGATATATAGCCACCTCTTCTTGGCATGGGAGATTAATGAAATGACTCTAATTTTGGCAACCCTTGTACACTGGGAGTGGGTAACACAACTCTAAGTTGATTTGTGCAAAGGGCAGAGTAGACTTGGAGCAGAGCATCAGCGCTTCTAGTCAGTTGGTGACATTTGTAGCGCAATTTCAGCCCCATTGATGCAGGCGGCCCTGCATCTCCTCTGCCTGGTAAAGCCCAACTCACATCCTCTATGAAACGATGTGCACTTCCAGAGATTGCATCTGCCAGTTATTAACACTTATTTGGTGCTTTGATAATCTTACATGAATGTTATACTTTGTATTTAAGATTCAACCATTTTTTGGCTAGGGCTTCATCTCTGCCTCTTTCAATTATTCCTACTACCCAAATCAAAAAGGCTCCGCCTTTGTAGCCCACAGGACTCTCTAGATGATTTGTTTCTGAGCTGAGAGAATGGGCTTGGGAGGCTCACCTACTGGCTTCAAATCTGCCCCCCCCCCCCCCACCATAGGGGCATTACAGTGATTCAGTGAGGCACTGTGTGCTGTAAAACTGTTCCTAGCACAGGAAAATTATTTTCATGACCTTCTTAATGTTTTGGTTCAATGGTTTCCCCTAAACAGCCTATATTACCAGAGCCTGTGTACTATTAATAGTCACTAACATCACATACAGAGAGATAAGCAGTCACTAGGACTCTCCTCGTGGAAGTCCACGACTGCTCCAATAAAGTAGTCTTGTCAAGACATCAAGCCTTGGGGGCAGCGCCTGTGGCTCAGTGAGTAGGGCGCAGGCCCCATATACCCGGTGGCGGGTTCAAACTCAGCCCCAGCTAAATTGCAACCAAAAAATAGCCGGGCATTGTGATGGGCATCTGTAGTCCCAGCTACTCAGGAGGCTGAGGCAAGAGAATCACCTAAACCCCAAAGCTGGAGGTTGCTGTGAGCTGTGATGCCATAGCACTCTACTGAGGCCACAAAGTGAGACTCTTGTCTCAAAAAAAAAAAAAAAAGATATCAAGCTTGAATCTAACTACCACTTCTCAGAAAATAATAGGCCCCAGGGGGCAAACCCAAAGTGTGGAAACCCTGAGCCAAACATCTTCAACAAATGAATAGTGAGGAAAATCAAAGTGGGTACGGAAGGAACTTTAGACTAAAAAAAGACTCACAGGACACAGCAGCCAGTTGCTACCTGTGGACCTTATTTGTAAAAAGCATTTCTCAATGAGAAAAGTGAACAGTGATTGGACGTTTGACAAAATTAAAGAGTTATTGTTTCTTTTTAGTAGTGATAATGGTTTTGAATTGGTGTTTTTAAAAAAATCTTTATTTGGCACGGCACCCATAGCATAGTGGTTATGGTGCCAGCCACATACCCGAAGGCTGGCGGGTTCGAACTTGGCCTGGGCCAGCTAAACAACAATGGCAAGTGCAACAAAAATAGCCAGGTGTTGTGGCGGGCACCTGTAGTCCCAGGTCCTTGGAAGGCTGAGGCAAGAGAATCGTTTAAGCCCAAGAGTTTGAGGTTGCTGTGAGCTGTGATGCCATAGCACGCTACTGAGAGTGACATAGGGAAACTCTGTCTCAAAAAAAAAAAAAAGTTTATTTTTGAAATGTGCACTTAGATGTTTTAGAAATATGCCCTTAAATATATATTTAGAATGTATGGATGAAATGATAAGATGTCTGAGTATTGTGGCCCTGCCTGGTAATTAATGAAACTCCATGGTGGGGGCTTACTGTGCTGTTTTCTCTACTTCTTTGTATATTGACATTTTCCAGGAGAGGAACGAAAAATGATCAAAACAACAAAGTCACTGCAACAAAAACAAAATATCCAGTCCAAATCTAATGGATCCTCAGTATGAATCAACAAATTCCAAGAATTCCTCTACCTGCAACTTTCTGCTCAAATTGTGGTGCCCGTCTCTAGGTTACAAAAGGGCGCGAGATTTCTCCCATCACAGTTTATTATCCTTAACAGAATTTGAGAAAATGGCTGTTTCAGGTTGGTTTCTGTCACCTGCCTCTGAGGTCAAATACTGCTATCAGGAGTTGACAATTGCTATTTGGCTCAAAGTACTTGAGGTCATGGTCATTCCATTATCTTTCTAAGACTGCAATTTTTGAACTTGCCTGTACTGGATATCAGGTGCTCAGTTGGTCGTCTTTTTATAGATGGCATCAATATCAGGTGGCATATAAAAGCTTTTCCACACCATGATTACCTTATTAATCAATTCATAAAATGAGTCAGGAAAGTGTTAGGGTATCTGTTAATGTAGTAGTCATAAGCCTACCTTTGCTGGACAAGTAGGTTTTTAAAAAAGGAGTGGGGATAAAGTTTGAACAAACAAATGCATCCTTTTATTTAATTTTCTCTTCTCCCTTGTGACCTATAATTTTTGCATCATACTCTGTCTCCAGTTAGCAGCTAAAAATATTTCTTCTTTCTGAATACAGATAACCATAATTTGACAGCCAGAGTCTCTTTTGTTGCTATTGTCTTCATCTTGGAGAAACTGGACATAAGACTTTGAGGTTATTAAAATAAATCCCGAGCTAACAGATTAGATATATTTTTGGATTTAAAAAAATCAATTCATTTGGCTGAAATAAAATTCTTTCTTTATGTTATCACATTTAATAAAGATGGGGAACATGAGTCCTTTAAAAATCATAATCAGTTCAGTAAAACTCTGGACCAAAACATTTACACTGCAGATGAAAGAAAACGGTTATTAAAATCACTGTAGTGGGGAAGTCTGATTATTTGTTAAATCCATGCCTATATTATAAGTTAAAAAGTATTATATTTGATCAGTAAATGACACAAACATTACATCACAGAATGGTGTGATTGTTATAATTCATTAAAGATTCTGTAGATTAATAGTTTATGAAGGATATTATATTTTAATATGAGCTTGGAATTTAAATAAGAGTTTCTGATACCTGTCACCTCAAAAATTTCTAGAGCTATAAAACATTGTCACTCTCCCGTGCTCCTTATTTCTGATGATGAAACCAATGCATGTTGGTAATTTTCTTTGCCTCCTGGTGGTGGTCTCAGGGCCAGCTTGTTCACACATCTTGATGACAAGGAGTCTCCATTTTGTCTAATTCTTCTGTATTCTGCAAGAGCAGGTTTAAATGTTATTTCTTTTGTGAAGTTTTCTACTTTGTTACTTGCCACCCCAAGTCCCCACCCTGCCACAGGTGAATTAAAGTACTTAATCTCTTAAACACTGCAGAGTTTAGAGGTTAGATCCCCCCCAAACCCAGCCCTGAGCTTCCCAAGGATTGGGTTGCTTGTCCTTCTTGACAACCAGAAGGCCCAACAGGGTTCCAGGGCTTCCATAAATGTGTATGAGTGACATTTGGCCTCTGTTCTGCCCTCGGAACCTTTGCCCTATTCTTTGCAAAGGATTTTTCCTTCTATTATCCCTTTAGCACCTTATGTCAACCCTGAGATGTGGCTAAAGGAGTTATAACCCTGAATTTACCCACGTTCCTACACTCGGTTTGTGGATAAAATATGACTACTACCCAGGTCTCACTGCTCTCCTAAGACAGCTGTTTTGTTTTGTTTTTTTTGTTTGAACCAAACAGCTGTCAAAGTAATTAAAATGTTAATACTAAATAGTATTTCTTACATATTCTCCATTCCTGAGAGATAAGGCTTGAACCACTGCCTATTCCTCCGCAGCAATCCTTGGGCTGACTTTGGAGCTATATATGAGCCTCAGGGAGGCACCTGGCTTCACCTCAGTAGGATTCTGAGCTTCTGGAAAGGAAGAGGTCATCTGAGAAATGGGCAAATCACCCCCAGCCTACTGGGTTTTCAGGTTCTTTCTGCTGCTCTGATAAAAGGAGGATTCCTACTGGGGAAAGGAAACTGTATCACGGTGTCGTGCTTTTCTTTTTCTGACTGCAGTGCTTTGGAGTCCTGAGCATTTTCCCCCACATGTGTCACTAAAATATAGCAAATGGATCATCTCCATTTCATAAGTTGGATGCTGAGACCTGAGTAGAGTGGCCGTGTCCCTTACAAAAAGAGGATTGCTCAGGCAGGAGAGTCCCTGAGTCGGGTCTGAAATCCCAAGCTGGTCTGGCCATTTGGGTTACTGATATGATCGATGTTTCAAGGCTGAAGTTCGATGCATTTCCTAAGAACGCACTCCCATCCAGCTGAACAGGATTAGAGCAAGGACTCTGTGTGTGATTCACACATGACTCTGCATACCAGTTTACAATAATCGTGTAATAAAAATCGCTTAGCCGAGAGTTGCTCTGCAGCCCTGTTTAGTAGCTTGCTTCCAATATTGCATTTACAAAAATTACATATTTCATATAATCAGGCCTGTCTCTTACTTAATCATCCCACACATCATATAAATCTTTAAAATGGACAGGTCTATAAATCACTAGCATTTTTCATTTACCACTTATTCTAAGCCAGGCAGTTTCTTATTTAAATTGCCATACGAATAAATCTAATAATCCTTATTCACTTACATCATCTCAAACTTTAAATCTTATTCCGGCTGAGGTCATAAGTGAAATCAGTATTGAGGGCAAAACTAGCAGCTGTAACAACTATAATAGCTTGCCAAATTATATTAAAGGGCCCAAATAACATTAAAAAAATGAGGAAAAATTGAATTACATGATTAAAGTGTGATCTGCTGAATCAGGCAAATGTAGGGCCTACACAGAGATTCTGCTCAGAGAGTAGCTTCCATGTGGGGTCTGTGCCAACTGGAAGAGAGAGCCACTTGCCTAGATCCTCTTATTTGCAAAGCTTGATTAAAACCTAGATCAGAATTTCTCAACCTTGGCAGTATTGACATTTGAGGTGAGACAATTCCTTGTTTTTTTATTTTTTGGGGGCCGAGTCTCACTTTGTTACCTTTAGTGGAGTGCCATGGTGTCACAGCTCACAGCAACCTCAAACTCTCTGGCTCAAGTAATTCTCTTGGTTCAGCCTCCCAAGTAGCTGGGGTTATAGGCACCCACCACAATGCCCGGCTATTTTTAGAGATGGGGTCTCACTTTTGCTCAGGCTGGTCTTGAACTCCTGAGTTTAAGCAATACACCTGCCTTGGCCTCCCAGAGTGCTAGGATTACAGGTATGAGCCACCAGGCCTGGCAGAGACTATTCTTTGTTACGGGGCCTATTCTGTGCACAGCAGGATGTTTAGCAGAATCTCTGATTTCTACCTACTAGTTGCTGGTAATGTCCCTGTCCCCTAGTTATAACAACCAAATGTCTCCAGACATTACATATGTCTCCAGGAGAACCCCCCTCCCCTCTCCGCCCCTTGATAACTACTGGTCCAGATAATCAGACAGGATTGAGTTCAGGCCTCTCCCAGGGATATTCTGAAGGCTCTTGGTGTCTTGCATGGAGACCTGCTCTGTGCTGACCTTGGCTTAGCCTTGGTGGACCAGCAGGGAGTTCTGTGTTTCTGATATTAACTGCAGGGTGGTCCGGGGGATGAGACAGGGAGAAAGAACCACAATGAAGAGAACAGGGACAACATTCAATGACCAGGGTATATCTGAACTCAGGGCAAAATGTCTCCGAGGCTTAGGACAGATCATTTCCTCACTCATTTCCCATTGAACTAGCAGCCTGCTCTATGTCCTTTATGAGAATACAAGGGCATTATGGACCTAACATTCATAGCAGCTGTGCCCAGATGGTTATAGGGTAAAAATGATGTTTGTGTGCATCATAAATACACAGCAAGGTACTGTAATTTTTGTTGTGATCAAAGGAAAATGGTGAATTTTTATAAAGGGAATATCCAAATCCCAATAATTGGCTCACAGGAAATTTAGCTTTATCAGGCATGTACAAGTGTCGAGAACGTGGAATCTAGTTTCCTCTCTTCTTACTGTTGGTAGATTGCATCTTATGATGGCTGGCAGAGATGCCAATAGTTCATTTCTGAGCTGTGGAAGGAACTGGCTGCTATTAGTTTCCCAGAAACATTCTGCCAAGTCTTTGACAGACCGAGGAGTTATTCCCCATATAAATCATTCTTGCTCTGCCATCTTAAATGCATATGCTTTTCTAGAAGGGCATCCATCCTGTATCACCTAAGACCAAATAAAGTAAATAGTGCCATTACAATTTGGAGATGAAACTCACTGACAGCCCAGTGTAACAGAATGCTGGGAGGGGAGGCATTTGTAATTATGGGTTGGCAGTACCGTATGCTTAACTAATGGGACTTGCGACATCATTTATACTGAGGACCAGAAAGACAGAACCAGGAAACAACATCAGAATGAAATTTGCTGTGTACATGAACTCTCCTTTTTGGCAAGTTTTTGATCAGCATTGAGAATGGCAAAGTCATTCCATTGTCTTAAACTTATGGCAACTTCTGACTCATTGAGTTGTCAAACTGATCCACTTTGTATAGGAAAGAGGCCATTAATCCAGCTCAATTTTCCCTGTAATTTTGGAGCCTCACTCTATCTTTCCCTTTTATTTCCTGGTATAAAATATTATTTTCATTCATGTTCTTTAGAGATGAGATTAAATTTCTCACTATTTTATTTAGTCATCCTTTAGAAGGCACAGAATTCTGGTGTCTTCCCCACCTAATTAAGATGCTCCAAAATGTCCAATATTTAAGGTGGCATTATTACTTCAAAAGCAAGCAGTATAAATCTTCTTCATAGCCAGTTTTCTACATGTCCTGGAATGGAGAGGATGAGAAAGCAGGAGTATTGGATACTTTCCTGGTGACTTGGGCCCCATTGCCATGATCAAGTCACTATCTCAATTTCCACTTTACCTTTCTATAAACTATGAATGTCAGCAGAACTTGGCATTAGTGTTTTCTGAGTAGTCTCTACATCTTAGCTAAGCACATTACTGTGTTCTGAGAGTTCCAGAACTAATGTTCTGCGACTCCAAGGCCAGAGACAAAGAAGTTGAGAGGGAAAGACAAGGTTTTTTGACCTGTAATTGGCAGCATCCGTGGACTCTCCTAATTACAAGAGTCGTGAACCCTTCACCCAAGGTTTCATGTTCTCAGTATGAGTATCCTGTGTTTTTTTTTTTTTTTGACACAGAGCCTCAAGCTGTCACCCTGGGTAGAGTGCTGTGGCATCACAGCTCATTGCAACCTCCAACTCCTGGGCTCAAGCAATTCTCCTGCCTCTACCTCCCAAGTAGCTGGGACCACAGGTGCCCGTCATAATACTTGGCTATTTTTTGGTTGGAGCTGTCATTGTTGTCTGGTGGGCCTGGGCTAGATTCGAACCCCCCAGCTCAGGTGTATGTGGCTGGCACCTTAGCCGATTATCCTGTTTTATTTGAGAAAATTCTTTCTGAAAATGAGCTTCCAATGGTAAAGTCATTGCCTTTTGGGAAAGCATCAAATACTTTTAAATCAGACATGCGGTCAGCTGTATAAATGATATACCTCACTAAAATGATATACTCATCAACTGTTTACAGGTAATATGATTGAACCCATAGGTATTTTATTGAGATCCTTTTGTGTAAAAATATTTTGTATTTTTAATGACCTCTTTTATTCTAGGAGTGTAAACATTTATAGGCCAATATTGGCCTGTTTTTCTCCAGAATCATTGATGCCTGCTGAGACAATGTTCATGTTTTGATGTCGGCTACCTGATCCAATATGGTGGGAGAAAGCCTGTTAGAGATTCACTTCACAGGCTCATGGGATGCGTGTTAGCTAAAAAATGGGCTACACTGATCAGCCTGGCTTCTATTTGGTGGCAGAGTCTATATGTCTTTTTTTATTACCCATGTGCAGTCCAGGGTTGGTTATAAATAACAACAATGATAACTTTCATTATGCACGATTACATGCCAGGGGCAGGGCTACGCTCTTCACATGTATTAGAATTAGACAATATGTTTCAATCTCACAATAGCCCCATAAGGTGATTTGCCTATTTGCTCCCAGATCCATTCTCTGCCCTTTTCCTGCTCTGCTCTGCGTTCCAGGGATCGGCAGTTCCCAGGGTCCCTGGCTTCAAGTTAGGTTCAGCCACTAAGAGGTGATGGCAGAGGCTGGAGGGTGGGAAGAGAAACGAAGTGAGGGTATTTATCCCTTCCTTGTGCTGGCTCTGGTGGCAGCTGTGTCTCCTCCCTGGATCTGGCCCCTCCTAGCCCTGGCTTCTAGACTCTGGTATCGCCTCCTGCCCTGGCTGTCCTCCAGCCCTGCGAGTGGTAGTGGGTTCCTGATGCAGCCAATCTTCAGATCGTCTCTGTTTAAATTCTCAGCCCTTTTATCACCGAGGTAACCAATTCCAGGTATTAAATATTCTCTCTTTGAAATGCCTAGTGTGGTTTCTTTTTTCCTGGCTGGAACCTGACTAATACAGATAGTTACTGTATTACCTAAATTCTACAAATGAAACTAAGCCTCAGAGGGGTTCAGAAGCACACCCACGTCTTGTCATTCAGCCCATACCTCCTAACCACCTGGCAATCTTGCCTCAATATGCAGATGAAAAAGTCGCCAAGTAATTAAGGCAGCAACTCTTAAACTCAGCCTCATGGGGCTAAGAAGACTTCTACTACACCTCTACCTTGGCTTGGTCAATTGAGAAGACCTCTGTTTGAGTCCTATTTCTTCCTTTAGCAAGTAGTGATTTTTTTTCTTTTTCTTTTGAGATAGTCTCATTATGTCAACCTTGGTAGAGTGCTGTGGTATCACAGCTCACAGCAACCTCAAACACTTGGGCTTCAGCGATTCTCTTGCCTCAGCCTCCCAAGTAGCTGGGACTACAGGTGCCTGCCACAATGCTTGGCTATGTTTTCTTTTGCAGTTGTCATTGTTGTTTAGCTGGCCTGGGCTGGGTTTGAACCTGCCAGCCTCCATATATGTGGCTGGTGCCGTAACCACTGTGCTACGGGTGCCAAGCCAGTGTGATTTTCTTTAACTATCATAAAACTCTTCACAGGATGATTGTTTTATAAAATTCAAGGCAAATGGGAAGTGAGACTTAGCCATTTGGGTTCCTCAAGAAGCCATGCCCTGGAGGTGGGATCTTAGTTGTGTCATGAAGTCTATGTGGTACCCATGTAGGGGATGCTGTATATCTCATTTGGCTCAACTGCAAGTTCAACACTTTTTTTTTTTTTTTTTGAAATAGAGTCTCACTTTGTCACCATTGGTAGAGTGCTGTGTCATCACAGAAACCTCGAACTCGTGGGCTTCAGTGATTCTCTTGCCTCAGCCTCCCAGGTATTTTGGTACAACAGGCTCCTGGCACAGCACCTAGCTATTTTTAGAGACAGGACCTTACTCTGGCTCAGGCTGGTCTGGAACCTGTGAGCTTAGGCAATCCAGCTGCCTCGGCCTCCCAGAGTGCTAGGATTACAGGCATGAGCCATTGCGCCCGACCCAAAAAATATTTTTGAATGCCTGCCACGTCCTAGGCACTATTCTAGGTCCTTGGGATTTAGCTGTGAAAAAAAAAAAAAAAACAAACGAAATAAATTACCCTCATATATGGGTCACTGTTTTGTTTATTTATTTTTTTGCAGTTTTTGGTTGGGGCTGGGTTTGAACCTGCCGCCTCCACCATATGGGGCCAGCACCTTACTCCTTTGAGCCACAGGCGTCACCTTTCCACTGTTTTATTTTGTGTTAAACATCCATTTTGTTAACAATACTGTTCCTTAGGAACCTCACTGTGGAGGTTGTCTCACCATCCCATTTAACTTCTCAGTCCTGTACTGTGCTGCCAACATGAACACATTGTTTATATGGTTGTTCTCTGAGAACATTCTTTTTAAAGAGTAAGGGTCAAGGAGGAAAGAAGGTGGAATGTTTGTCCTTGCTGAAGGCAGTACAGTGAAGGGGAGAATAGCACGGACATCTGAGGCAAACTGGCTTCATTTAAATATCCATGGCTCCACTTACTGGCTGTGTCACTTTGGGGAAGTTACTTAACTTCCCCAGACCTCAGTTTTCCTCTTCTGTAAAATGGGGATGGCAATACATGGAATTTTTTTTTTTTTGAGATGGAGCCACAAGCTATCCCCCTGGGTAGAGTGCTATGGCATCATAGCTCATAGCAACCTCCAACTCCTGGGCTCAAGCGAGTCTCCTGCCTCTGCCTCCCAAGTAGCTGGGACCACAGGCACCTGCCACAACACCTGGCCATTTTTGGTTGCAGTCATCATTGTTGTTTGGCGGGCCCGGGCTAGGGATTCGAACCTGCCACCTTAGGTGTACGTGGCTGGCGCCTTAGCCGATTGAGCCACAGGCGCCGAGCCAATACATGGAATTATTGAGAGGGTCAAACGAGAATACATGTGAAGTCCTTAGACTGGTGAGGAGAACAGCTAATGTGTATTACTGTTATTTTCACTTTGTGGGGATTATTAGAGATGGCAAATTTCATGGAGGTCCTCTGGCCAACTCTGGAAGCTTTTCAACAGAATAGTTCCATTAATGTGGAACACTGACCATTTTTCTTAGACTCTTATCCTCAGGATTCCTTTCTTCTCATTATGAGAACTTGTCCCTGTCTTTGTCTTCCTTGTAACTCACATGTCCTCCATGCTCAGTAATTCCCCTTCTCCTGAGATACCTGTGCCAATGAATATGCCTTTTTATAAGAGCCTAGGCATTTGGGCCTCCACCAACAAGGTTTTATTCTAATTTAACTCAATCCAAAGAGTTATGGAAAGAGTTTGTTATGTGTTTACCACAGGCAACTTGATCATGGAGGGAACTGTAGAGGCAGACGTTTACAGAGGCGATAGGAAGAGGAATCCAGTGTTGTCAGAATTTACAACCACCCAAACTGTCTTTAGCCATCTTTATAGTAGGCTTGACAATTAAGTCTGTGACTCTGCCACGAGGTATTCATGTTGGCAGCAATGCACAAATAACTTGTTATCATCACCTTGGTCTATCTGTGACTCACAGCTGTTTTGGTGTTGACGTGTGGTGGTGTCTTGCTGAGTGGTGTTAGTTATTGTTGTTGTGTGTTTTTGTGTGCTATCCTGAGACTGTTGGAGCTTGAATTAGAGCAATGAACAAACATTACGTTTTTTGTTAAACTTGGGAAGAGTGGAAGTGAAATCAGGGACACATTAGTCCAAGTTGATGGGGATGTTGCCAGGAAGAAAATGGCAGTGTACCAATGGATTAAGCACTTTTCTGAGGGGAGAGCAAGTGTCATTGATGAAGGGAGATCGAGGCCAGTAACGAGTAGAACTGATGAAAACTCTGCAAAAATTCACTGAATTGTGCATCAGAATCATCAGCTGACTATAAGAAGCACAGTGGAGTAAGTAAGCATTGGTAAACACTTAGGATAATCATAACCGAAGATCTTGGCATGAGATAGAAGTGTGCAAAATGGGCTCTTGCATCGGGACAATGCACCAGCTCGTGTGCATTGGGAGTTTTTAGTCCGCAAACAACTAACTGTATGGGCCCCAATGACTGTTTTCTTTATCTGAGGATAAAGCAAATATTGAAAGGAAGACATTTTGATGACATTTAGGATGTAATGGGTAATATAACAACAGCTCTGATGACTATTCAAGAAAGAGTTCCAAGCTGCTCTGAAGGGGGACTAGGCAGTGGCATGAGTGTGTAGCTTCCCAAGGGGAGGACTTAGAAGGCGACCGTAGTGATACTCAGTAGTAAGGTTTATAGCACTGTCCCTGGGATGAGTTCGTGAACGTCATTGTCAGACCCTCGTAATCTATCTTTTCTGAGGGTTTCATTTACTTCTTTTTTTTTTTTTTTTGAGACGGAGCCTCAAGCTGTCCCCCTGGGTAGAGTGCCATGGCATCACAGCTCATAGCAACCTCCAACTCCTGGGCTCAAGCGAGTCTCCTGCCTCCACCTCCCAAGCAGCTGGGACCACAGGCG
>CAUYQV010123835.1:0-16716 GCA_963574575.1 Galagoides demidoff | reverse complement strand
GTGCCATGGCATCACAGCTCACAGCAACCTCCAACTCCTGGGCTCAAGTGAGTCTCCTGCCTCAGCCTCCCAAGTAGCTGGGACCACAGGCGCCCGCCACAACGCCCGGCTATTTTTTGGTTGCAGCCGTCATTGTTGTTTGGCGGGCCCGGGCTGGGGATTCGAACCCGCCACCTTAGGTGTACGTGGCTGGTGCCTTAGCCGCTTGAGCCACAGGCGCCGAGCCCATACTTCTTGTATATATACAAGTCATTAAGAAAGTTTTGAGAGGGCGGCACTTGCGGCTCTGACACTGCCTGACAGATGTCTTCCAGGTGGGGCTGCATGGTTGTTCTTGAAGAAGTCTGAGTGCGTGACTAGGGTGACAGGAGTTTGATGAATGTGTGTGCACGTTGACTGCCTGGCTGTGGTGTCTGGCCGGCGCTGTGAGCCTCTGACACGTTTCACTTTGCTGCTGGTGCCGCCACTCTTCTGGCCAGGGAGTGTCTCTTGCCGAGCCAGACTGGCAGGATGCTGGTTCAGACAACCTGAGGAGAGGATGTGAGAGAAGGAAGAGAATGAATAAGAGGAAGGGTTCTAGAGAGAGAGAGGTGAAGAGAGACACATGGGAAAAGTGGAGCAGGAATAGCGCAGGGAATTGAAGGGAAGAAAGTGAAACTCTGGTGGGGAGAGAGGACCGGATGTGCCAAGGGCAAAGCGGCCTGTGGCCACCCTTGGACTTATGCGCAGGGCCCGGCCCTGGAGCCTGTTCAGGACTATCAGTAACAATAGCTGCACTGACAGGGTGGTGCCTGTAGCTCAGGTAGTAGGGCGCTGGCCCCATATACCGAGGGTGGCAGGATCGAACCCAGCTCCGACCAAACTGTAACAACAACAACAAAAATAGCTGGGTGTTGTGGCAGGTGCCTGAAGTCCCAACTACTTGGGAGACTGAGGCAAGAGAATTGCTTAAGTCCAAGAGCTAGAGGTTGCTATGAGCTGTGACACCATGGCACTCTACTGAGGTTGACAAAGACTATCTCTTAAAAAAAAAAAAAGGTGGACAGCCACAGGTGCTGTTGCATGAACACTGTCTTGCTCTCAGTGTGACCAGGAAGGAGCCACTTCCGTGGGCTGTTGCTGCTGTGGGGTCAGGACCACAGGTCACAGATTCTGTTTTTCAACAAAGCTTACGTGAGATAGGATTCACATACCATCGTCATTCTCCCGTTTATTTGAGGCATCTAATTCAGTGGCTTTTAATGTATGTTAATATATTTTGAGTAAATAAGAGTATGTGATGTGAGTTTTGCATCCATCACTGCGATCAACTTGAGAACATTTTTATCACTCCCCAGAATAAGCCCCATGGGCCTTAGCACATGCCCCCCTGCTCCCCGCCCCCCCAGGTGTAGGCAATCCCTAATCCACTTTCTGTCTCAGTGGATTTGCCTGTTCTGGACATTTCACACAGATGGAATCCTGTGCCGTATGACTGGTTTCCTTTGCCCAGTGTGACGTTTTCAGGTTCCCTCCATGTGGTAGCAGGCACCAGGATGCCAGTCCTTTTTATTGACAAACGGTTTCCCTGTGGATCTACCTACCTCATCTGCTGTAGTCATCTGTCAGTCCATGGACATTTGGGTTACTTCTATTTTTTGGCTGCTAAGAATGACGCTGTGGTAAACATTTGTGTATAAGCTAGTGTGTGATGAACGTATGTTTTCACTTGTGTGTCAACTCAGGGCTGAATCGCTGACTCTTGTGAGACTGTGTTGAACTGAAGACCCATTTTGCCTTCCTGCTAGCAGTTTATGAGAGTTCCGGTTTCTCCACCTCCTTTTTGACAATGGCCATCCTATTTAGTGTGAAGTAATTAATATCTCACTCATGGTTTTGATTTTCTTTTTGCAGATGGCTAAGGAGAATAACCATATATATATATTTTTTTTTTGCAGTTTTTTTGGCTGGGGCTGGGTTTGAACCCACCACCTCTGGCATATGGGGCCGGCGCCCTACTTCTTTGAGCTGCAGTTGCTGCCTGAGGATAACCATCATTTTCATGCATTTATAGGCTCCTTGTAGATCTTACTTGGAGAACTATCCATTCAGATCCTTTGCCCATTATCAAATTGGGCTTCTTACTGTCTTTTATTGTTTAGTTGCAATTTTTATTTTATTAGTTAAGGTACAAGTTCCAATCAGATAAATGAACTGCAAAAATTTTTCTCTGTTCTGTGGGTCATGTCTTTCTCTTCCTCAATGGTGTCCTTTGAAACACAGTTTTATTGTTATTTTTTTTAATCAATGGAATTGTATATAACTGTGGTATAAAACATGTTTTCCAGCATGTATACATTGTGGAATGACTAATAGTTATAACATAGTTAATAACAATGTACTGTATACCTAAAGATTGCTAAGAGAGTAGATTTTGTGTTATCACAAAATTACAAATATGTGAGATGAGGCTAGGTTTGCTTCACTTAGCCATTCCATAATATATTCATATTTAAAATTTTTGACTCCAAAGTGAAGAGAACTGTTGGTAGATGTACTTTACTGTTGAGCAATTGTATAAAAAGATGAAAAAAAATGAGCTGGTCCTGTAGTCTTAGCTGCTTCAGAGCCTGAGGCAGGAGGGTTGCTCGAGCCCAGGAGTTTGAATCTAGTTTGAGCAACATAGTAAGACCCCGTCTCTTAAAAATAAATTAAAAGCAAATAAATAAATAAACAAAAATGGAAGTTATAACAAGAAAGTCAGGAGGAATTGGCTTCTGACCAATCAGCTTTGTCTCTATAGAGATGCAGCGGCTGATTGCTTAGAGCAGTGCTTTTCACCCTTTATTATCTCAGGGCGCACTTGATCCTGTGGTTAAACTTCCTCAGCTCACTTAAACTATGCTGACCAAAAAAAGAGTAAAAGAAAGAATGTACTTACTATGCGGCACATGTGAGGCCCCCCTCAAGGCATGGCAATGTGCTACTGAACACCGACTGGAAGTCTCTGGCTTAGAGGCATCGGTGGTGTTGTTGGGGGAGCACGACTGACGTGCATGTATGTTATTTACACTTTTTTTTTTTGAGACGGAGCCTCAAGCTATCCCCCAGGGTAGAGTGCCATGGCATCACAGCTCATAGCAACCTCCAACTCCTGGGCTCAAACGCGTCTCCTGCCTCAGCCTCCCAAGTAACTGGGACCACAGGCACCCGCCACAACACCCGGCCATTTTTTGGTTGCAGCCATCATTGTTGTTTGGCGGGCCCGGGCTGGGGATTGGAACCCGCCACCTTAGGTGTACGTGGCTGGCGCCTTAGCTGATTGAGCCACAGGTGCCGAGCCTATTTACACTTTTAATGTCTGTAAAAAATTTTAAAAATATTTAATTGGCTCCTAATAATTGCACGTATTTGTGGGATACACATGGTAGTTTGATGCATGTATACAATGTGTATTTGCTAGGATCAAATTAGGGTCATTAACATGTGCATCGCCTCAAACATTTATCATTTTTTTGTGTTGGAAATATGTAAAATCTTTTCTTCTAGCTATTTTTTTCTTTTTTATTTTTTTGAGACAGAGTCTCACTTTATTGCCCTCAGTAGAAAGCTGCGGTGTCACAGCTCACAGCAACCTCAAACTCTTGGGCTGAAGCAATTCTCTTGCCTCAGCCTCCCAAATAGCTGGGACTACAGGTGCCCACCCCAGTGCCCGGCTGTTTTTTAGAGATAGGGTTTTACTTTGGCTCAGGCTGGTCTCAAACCCGTGAGCTCAGGTGATCCACCTGCCCTGGCCTCCTAAGTGCTGAGATTACAGGCATGAGCCACTGCGTCCAGCCCTCTTCTAGCTGTTTGAAAATACATAGATAAGTGATTAACCTCATCTCCCTGCAGTACCATAGAACACTAGAACTTCCCCTTCCCATCTAATTGTACTTTGGTTTCTGTTAACATGCCTTTCCATTTCCTTTCTTTAGACAGAGGGCTAGATGTTACTTGTTTTTGTTTTCTTTTTCTACTTTACAGATAGTGCACGAAAGCAGAGTGTATCTCAAAAAATAAATAAAATAAAAATTTTAAAAAAGGAAATGCCTTTGAATCAAACTGAGAAGCATTTTAAATAAGACGTATAATCCTAAGATGAAAAATGGAATCCGCTCGTCAGCAGCCTTAGATGCAGATGCCAGGTGGAGATTCCAGGGATGGGTCCAGAACATGACAAAGCATAATGAAGTCTGTGCCTTCCGAGGTGCATTTGGGCAGCTGCCTTTGCTCACGGCAGCCCATGTCTGGGGAGGACAGAGTAGTGACAGGTTTTCCTCCCATTGCTGTGAGTTCCTGGGGCTGCTGGAACAAATGACCACATAATGGGTGCCTTAAAATGACAGAAATTTATTCTCTTCCAGCTCTGGAAGCTGGGAGTCTGAGATGGATACCCCTCCCTCTGAAGGCTCTAGGGGAGAATTCTGCCTGTCCCTTCCAGCTTCTGGTAGTGGCCAGCAGTTCTGGGCGTCCCTGGACTCACTGCTGCGCGGCTGTAATTTCTGTCTCTGTCTTTATTCTGTGTCTGTTTGTCTTTGCTTATAAGGATACCAGTCATTGGATTAGAGCCTACCAAGCTCTAGTGTGACCTCATCTTAACTAATAATATCTGCCAAGACCCTATTTCCAAATAAGGTCACATTCCGAGGTCCTGGGTGGACATAAATTTTTTCCAGTGGGGTGGGGTATGGGGGGGTTTACCATTGAAGACCATAGTTGCTTACTGACAATTGCAAATCTCTGTAGGGAAGGTTTTTGTTTTTTAAAGGATTTAATTTTGCTAGTGAATAGTGAGTCACTGACAGCAGAAGGCTGTGTGGCTCTTTGGAAATGTGATGCTGCTGCCTCCTAAACCCTTTGACCTGGTCCAGGCAGGGAGGTGGCACACACAGGATCCCCGGCAAGTTCAGGTTCTATAGCCTGGGATGATGTTTGGCACATCCTGTGAGCTCAGTTAGAGTTTGTGCATGGACAGGAATTCAGAAAAACAAGAAACATTAATCTGTATGGTATTTAGAAAAAATCTGTGATGACTACCCTTGATGGCCAAGTATTCTGGGGATACTGCTAAATCAGCATTAGTCATTTCAACCCCACGAAAAGCTTTTTTCACATATCTACACAGCGCATGTGTATTTTCAGAGAATGCCCAAGTGTGGTTCTACTCTGTATTAGGAATTTCCCGCCCACAGCCTTCCCCAGGAAAATGTTATCAAGGAGATTAACTGTCTGTGGATAAATCCAGCGTTTTTCCAAGGCAGCATAAACATGTGGAGCTCATTACAGTTACAGTAATTGCCCAGCGCTGTGTAATTGCAGCGTGGGGAACCTTGTGCGGGGGAGCCCTGGCCCTCCAGCCACACACAGCTTTGGAATGAGCTGGGTTTCCTTAGAAGGCAGTGGGTGTAGGCCGTGCTTCCAGATGTCCAGACATGTGGAGGGATGTGGGGTCAGGCCCAGGATCCAGCCTGGCCGCTGAAGTTTGGGCAGGGTGTGGTGGGGACGTTGGGGTGGGGTGGGTGAATTTCATTTGCATTTCACTGCAGACTCGTCATTTGCCCCAGATATAATTTTGGGCTTGAATAATGTAGAAGCACAGCCAGACAATGGAAAGTCTGGCTCAGCTTTAAGCTCTGAAGCCCAAGAGGTACTGATGTCTCACTCTGAGAGCCTGGGGAGCTCAGCTCTTTTGTTTTCTGGTTACCTTTGAAAGTCTGAGGAATTGAACTTCTTAGATTTGAAATATCAGCCCAGGAGCTGTTAACTTCTGAATGCCTCATCAGGTGTCATATTTATTAAAACTAGCTATTTTCAGAAGGGCCAAATAGCAAAAATCAAGAGAGAAGACGCTTTTAAAGTGTCATGCTTCATGGGACAACACAGGTGGAGGAAAATAAGTTATTTTATTTATTTATTTTTGAGACAGAGTCTCACTCTGTCACCTTTGGTAGAGTGCTATGGTGTCATAGTTCATAGCAACTTCAAACTCTTGGGCTCAAGTGATCCTCTTGTCTCAGCATCTTCATGTCTGGTACTTCAGACACGTGCCGCAACACTGGGCTATTTTTAGAGACCGGATCTCACTCTTGCCCAGGCTGGTCTCCAATTCCTGAGCTCAAGCAGTCCACCTGCCTTGGCCTCCCAGAGTGCTGAGCTCACAGGCATGAGCCACCTTCCCAGGCTTAATAAATTATAATCTGAGCAATTGGGACTAAAGACCCCAGAAACTCAGTGAAAGAAGAGAGGGAGGCTCGATGCAGGACCGATTTGTATAGTGTCTCTTCCGGGGAGGATGTAGCTCCTTTAATTGGTAGCGTGGTTTTCTTTGGAAAGGAAAGAGCATGTACATAATTAATCCTAAACCCAATTCTCACTTGAGAGATGATGTAGCCAAGGGATAGTGTGGCGAGATTTTTATTCTGGCCACTCTCTTGCAGTTCGCTCAGGAGGAACTCAGAGGACAGTTCCACTGCAGTGACTCTGCAGAGCCCTGGAGGAGAGCCCAGGCCTGGCCTGTGCACACCTGCTCTGTGGCCAGGGGTGAGCCCGTTCTGGGGGACCCTACTGCACGGCCTCTTTCTCTTCCCTGCATTTAATTCCCTCCTACCCCCCACACCTCCACCCCTGTGGCCTGTGCTGTGCAGAGGTGTAGCCTCAGGCCACGTTCTCTTCCTAGATCCTCTTCCTAGATCCACCCGCAGCCCCTATTTGGCTGTGAGCTGCTCCCCACTTCTTACTGCGTGTCCTGATGGTGACCAAGCCCTCTTGGCTGGCCTTCCTGGCTTTACTTTCAGCAGCTCCCACCTCCACCCAGCCCCCAGCACACACCTGAGTATCTCCCCAGCAGAGAGGGCATGATGCTTCACCTGTTCCCCCCTACCCCCCAGATCTCCCCACCTCCCCAGTAAGCCCACGTGCTTTACTTGGCTCCAGGACCCTGTACCTGGCTGCTGGCTGCCTCCCTCTTACATCCTCACTTCTCACCACCCAGCCCACCGCACCCTGATCCCCTGGCTGTGCCACTGATACTCCAAAGCAGGCGTCCTCAAACTACGGCCTGCGGGCCACATGCAGCCCACCTAGGACATTTATCCGGCCCACGACTTTTTCCAGCCCACCGGGTGTTTTTGCCACCACTGCCTGTCCTGCTTAGCAGCTGACTTGTCCTGGGGCCTGCAGTCCGGCCCTCCAACGGTCTGAGGGACAGTGAACGGGCCCCCTGTTTAAAAAGTTCGAGGACCCCTGCTCCAAAGCAATCCAAATCCAGGGCTGCTGCTCTTTCAGGAACCTCCCCCAGCTCTACCCTGGCTCCACCTCACACTGCCCACCCCCACCCTGTCCCAATGTTAAATCATCAGGCAGACCTTCCCTGACTCCCTTATCTTTTTCTTTATCCTGCTGTATATGTCTTTCTAACCACCAGGTGGCCCTTTTACAGATCTGTGTACTTAGCTCTTTTCCAACCCTCCCTTCCTCCTCATGGGATTGTAAACTCAGGAGACCAAGAACTTTGTGTGTGTGCGGCTCCAGGCCTGGTTCCTAGGCTAGAGCAAACAACACCTGCCTCCTAAAGGATGCTAAAGAAATGTTTTTTAGAAACAACAATGTCGGCACATTCAATGTTCATTTATTCATGTGTTGCATTCATCTTGAAAGCATTTTCTTATTTCTCTTATGAGTTCCTCTGTGATACTGGTGATCAAAGGGTGCATCGCCTAATGTCCACCTATTTATGTATTTCCCAAATTTGTTTCTGTTGTTGATCTCATTTATTTGTTGTTGAGACAGTCTCACTTTGTCATCCTAGGTAGAGTGTCGTGGCATCATAACTCACAGCAACCTCAAACTCTTGGGTTTGAACAATCCTCCTGCCTCAGCTTCCCAAGTAGCTGGGACTATAGACGTCCACTGCAATACCCAGCTAGTTTTTCTGTTGGTAGTAGAGACGGGGTCTTACTCTTGCTCAGGCTGGTCTAGAACTCCAGAGCACAGGGGTCCACCCACCTCGGCCTCCCAGATTGCTGGGCTTATAGGCGTGAGCCACCACACCGGCCTACTAATTTCGTTTCTAAGTTTTTTCAAGAACCAGCTTGATATGATATCAATGTCTTAAACTTACTGAGCTTGTTTTATGGCTTAGTGTATGGCCTGTCCTACAGGATGTTCTATAAACACTTAAAGAGAAAGT
The DNA here is from genome assembly GCA_963574575.1 of Galagoides demidoff. Lineage (NCBI taxonomy): Eukaryota > Metazoa > Chordata > Mammalia > Primates > Galagidae > Galagoides > Galagoides demidoff. The sequence goes on along the minus strand of CAUYQV010123835.1, from coordinate 8,507 downwards.
GTATTCTTCTGTTGTTGGGCTGAGAATTCTGTCGTTGTCTATTGGGTCCAGTTCATTTGTAATATTTTTCAAGTATTTTGTTTTCTTGGTGATTTTCTGCTAATTTTTCTATTCATTGTTGAAAGTGGGATATAGGAGTCTTCAGCTATTATTTTTGAATTGTCTATTTCATCCTTCAATTCTGTCCATTTTTGCTTTGCACATTTTTGGAATTTGTTGTTAGAAGCATTTATGTTTGTAATTGTTAGGGCTTTCTGATGGATTATCCCTTTTCTCATTATAAATGTCCTTTCTCATTATAAATGTGTCTAGTACCATTTTTTGTTTTAACGTACATTTAATAATAATAATAGTGATAATAATATAGCCAATTCAGCTGTCTTCTGGCTACATTTTGCATCGTATATCTTTCTCATCCCTTTTCTGTCCATCGTATTTGTGTTTTGAATCTAAAGCCTGTCTAGATGGATCACCTTTTTTTTTCAAAAGTCATTCTTTCAATCTCTGCCTTTTAATGGGAGTGCTTGATTCATTTACATTTAATGTACTTACTGAATCAGTAGAGTTTGGTATTGTTTACAGCCATGTTGGTATTAGCTTTCACTATCTTATGTATTCTTTGTTCTTCTCTTCGTCCAATTGCATTCTTTTTTGTTAAATATATATAGGTATTTTCTAGTGTGCTGATTTTATCTCTTTCTTATTTCCTTTATTATTGTTACTTTTTTACTTATTTTCTTAGTGACTGCTTTTTTATTTATTTTATTTTTTATTAAATCATAACTTTGTACATTGATGAATTTATGGTGTTCAGTGTGCTGCTTTGATATACAATGTGAAATGTTTACATTGCACTAAGTAACACATCCATCACAATTATACTCATTTCCTAATAGTTTTGAAATGTACCATTGCATCATGTACAGTAGGTGAGGACCTCCCAAATACCCTTCCTCCTCCCATATCCTCCCCTTCCTCTTCTTTTCCTTTCTACCTTCTGTACTATAGTTATGCTTTGCCATTCCTGTGAATGCATAGGTGATTACATATTGATTTCATAGTAGTATTGAGTACATTGGATACTTTTTTCCCCATTCTTGAGATACTCTGCTAAGAAGAATATGTTCCAGCTCCATCCAGGTAAACATAAAAGATGTGAAGTCTCTATCTTTTCTATGGCTGCATAGTATTCCATGGTGTACATATACCACAATTTGTTAATCCATTCATGGGTCGATGGGCACTTGGGCTGTTTCTATGTCTTGGCTATTATGAATTGGGCTACAATAAACATTCTGGGCTCGGCGCCTGTGGCTCAATCAGCTAAGGCGCCAGCCACATACACCTAAGGTGGCGGGTTCGAATCCCCAGCCCGGGCCGCCAAACAGCAATGATGGCTGCAACCAAAAAATGGCCGGGCGTTGTGGCGGGTGCCTGTGGTCCCAGCTACTTGGGAGGCAGAGGCAAGAGACTCGCTTGAGCCCAGGAGTTGGAGGTTGCTATGAGCTGGGATGCCATGGCACTCTACCCAGGGGGATAGCTTGAGTCTCCGTCTCAAAAAAAAAAAAAAAAAAAAAAAAGTGTTATCATATATATTCTACCATTTGATTTTTCAATATAACAATATGTTTTGAAATTTTTCACATTGTAACATATTAACTTAACCTCCTGTTGTTACCGGCTACCTGAATTTTTAGAGCATGGATGTACTGTAACTTACTTGGTCACTTTATATTGGACATTTTAGGTTGTCTTCAATTTTTTTTCTCTTATAAATAACACTACAGAGGATATCCTTGAGTATTTATCATTTCTATCTTTATGAGCTTTTCTGTAGGTTGTTTACATATTTATCAGCACTTCTCTTGTTTTCAGTGAAAAAAGTTGCCTGTGAAGAAGTGAATAATGATCCAGATGAGTCTGTGAGTGCTATAATTTCAGACACAGAAAGATCGCCAAAGGATACTCAGCCAGCTGAAGAAGAAGAAGAAGAGCCTCTGACTTTATCAGGGCAAGATTCAGAACAGGTTGCATTAAATCAAAAGAAAAGGAGAAGTAAGAATCAAGAAGAAGCTAATGAACAGGAAATAAACAATGCTGCGGGAAATGCCACTGTTCACTCAAGCCCTTCTGAAGGAGAAGAGCTCCAGAGTAAGTGTCTCACATAGTTTAACAGCCTCTGTGTTACTTGAGAGGATGTGTACGGTATATTAACTAAAATATCTTCCTTCTATTTTACCTTTATTTATTTATTTGTTTTTATTAAGTCATATATACATAGATCATGTATACATTTATGCCTTTGTGGGATTCAGTGTGTTGATTATTTGTAAAAATTGGAGTGCTTACATCCTACTAATTTACATAGCTTTTACCTCATTTACTTAATCAGTGTTAAGACATTTGTATTCTATACTTGGTAGATTTGACTCGTACCCTTGCAATATGGTCCATAGGTGTGGTTCCACCATTAATCCTCCTTCTATCAAACCACCCCCATCCCTTCTCATTCCTCTCCCCTTCCCTCCTTCATCCTGGTGATAGTTGTGATTCATCTTTCATATGAAAGTGTGAGTGATTATAAATTGGTTTCATAGTAGAAAAATATGGACCGCTTGACGAAGTTGCATGTTATCTTACGCAGAGGCCATGCTAATCTTCTCTGTATCATTCCAATTTCAGTGTATGTGCTGTGAAGCGAGCACAATACCTTCCTTCTAGATAGTAACAGTTAAGCAATTAATCATGCTTATTAATGAGTTCTGTGTTTGGACTGGTTTAAATCTTAATTAAAATTCATTATAAAAAACAAAATTAAAGGGCAGTGTCTGTGGCTCAAAGAAGAAGGGCGCCGGCCCCATGTGCCCGAGGTGGCGGGTTCAAACCTAGTCTCGGCCAAAAACTGCAAAAAAACAAATTAAGTGGAGAGATTTTTCTCTAAAGTTTGTTTCTAAGCTGTATCACAAACTCTCTATTCCTCTTAACAGTGAAATCACACATATGTAGTTAAATATATATTGCTTATGTCTGTTAATAAATGACAGGTTTTTATGTTGTACCGCTACAGAGCACCTTTGGGAACCCACAATGGGTTGTTTAATTTTTATAAAAGACCTAATGGAATAAGTATTTCTCTCATTTTTCTTTTTTATTCTTAGAATGCAGGCATATTGACATGTAGGACTTACTTGCAGATGAGGGCTAAGAGTTTAGGGGATGCTTGGTCCCTCTCCTTAGGAGTTCATATGCAGATTATTTAAAAGAAGATAATTAACAAAGAGAAGAAGAAAAGGAACAGACCAAAATAACCTTTTTAAAATTTATAATCTGTGCATTGGCTTTACTAATATGATTTTAATAAATGAGTTTTGGTCATTAATATATGATTTATAGGCATTACAATATTCTTTTTTGTGGCTTACTAATAGAGCCGTTACGTATAAAGCAGAATGATGATTCAGAAATCAGATTTTAGAAATCAAACAGACCTTGCTTTAAATTCCAGATCTTTTATTTGCTAAGTATGTGTATTACATTGAGCAAGTCACTTAAAAATCTCTGAACTTAGGTGCTTCTCTTTATGATGGATTTAATATTAATACCTTGAAATAGAATTATTTTGAGTATTAAATGAGATAATACATCTGATGGATTTAAGAGTTCCTGCTGCATTGTAAATACTCAATAAATGATAGCTATCACTGTATTATTATTACACTTTGGAAGGAGCAAAAGAATAGCCAAAATCTACTTTTAGTTTCTTGACTAGACTCAGTTTAATCACTTAAAATTTAATTAAGATAAGGAAAGTGCTATAAATTACCATGGAAAAGAGGTGACTCTAAAAACACCAGTAGTTGTATGTTGATCGAATTTTCTTTTTGCTCTAAAAATAAGATGTATTTCTTGCAAATGGCAACTTGAATATTGAATGGATTAATGTTTTGTAGGAAAAGACGATGTATGTAAATTCCTTTCTGCTTTAAAAAAATAGATGTTTTTGCTGTTATATTTTAGAATAACATATATTCTTTATTCATAGCTGAATGTCAGTCTTTAAAGCCTGAGGTAAATGAAGATGAATGCAATAAGAAACAGAAGCTTTCCTGTGTACAAAACATAGATGACAATGCGAGTTTAGCTTCCAGTGAAAAAGTTGAGAAAATAACTGACCCCATCCTTTCATCAAGGTATCTTCTGTGTTTTTTCTGCTTTTCCACATCTGTTGATTAGTGCCAGACCAGTGTTGAAGTTTGCAACTGCGATGGTGCATTTGCCTATTTCTTTTTTCAGTTCTATTTGTTTTTTCTTCATGTATTTTGAAGCTCTATTGTTAGTTGTGTACATAACTAGGATTTCTGTGACTTCTTGGTGAACTCTCCTTTGTCATTTTGTGCTATCCTTTTGTATTGCTTTTCTTACCTGATCTTTACTTTGTCACTACAGCTTTCTTTTGGTTAGTGTTTGCATGGGTTTATTATTTTCCATTTTCATTTTATGTTTGGGTTTTATTAGTTTAAATATGGAATATCCTGCTATGTGTGTTTTAAATGTGGTTGTTTTGGATATGGTGGCTCATGCCTGTAATCCCAGCACTTTGGGAGGCCGAGATAAGAGACTCACTTGAGGCCAAGATTCAAGGTTGCAGTGAGCTGGGTGATAGAGTAAAGATCCTGTCTCTTAAAAAAAAATCTAGAGTAATTAAAGCAGTGGGGTTACTGGTATAGAAGTTGACAAGTTTCCTCAGTGAGACTAGGAAGAGTCTATGAAAGACATACAAATCTTTTTCTTTATGTTTACAATACTTTATGTTGCTGTTGTATAGGAATCTTTTATGTAGTTGGGGTAGCTTTTAGAAATTAGTGACCAAAGATTAAACTAACTAGTTATTCATTAGATTATAATAAGATATGAAAAAGGTAATATTATCTTTTTTCTTTTCCTAGAGTCAAAAGTCTCATTTTGTCACCCTGGGTAGAGTGCTGTGACATCATAGCTCATAGCAACCTCAAACTCTTGGGTTCAAGTGATTCTCTTGCCTCAGCCTCCCAAGTAGCTGGGACTACAGGACCTTGCCACAACGGGGAAAGCTGTGGTGAGAGGATTTGCTTGAGGCCATGAGTTCAACATAGGGAAACCTGTCTCTACAAAAATCAAGGGAAAAATTTGCGGGGAATGGTGTTGCATACCTATCGTCCTAGCTACTTGGGAGACTGAGCTGGAGAATTGCTTGAGCCCAGGAGTTAAAAGATGCAGGGAGCTGTGATTACACTACTGCACTCCAGCCTGAAGAAGAACCTGTCTTTTTTTTTTTTTTTTTTTGAGACAGAGCCTCAAGCTGTCCCCCTGGGTAGAGTGCCATGGCATCACAGCTCACAGCAACCTCCAACTCCTGGGCTAAAACGAGTCTCCTGCCTCCGCCTCCCAAGTAGCTAGGACCACAGGTGCCCACCACAACGCCCGGATATTTTTTGGTTGCAGCCATCATTGTTGTTTGGTGGGCCTGGGCTGGATTCAGACCTGCCACCTTGGGTGTACATGGCTGGCGCTTGTGCCTCAAATGGCTAAGGTGTCAGCCACATACACCTAAGCTGGCAGGTTCGAATCCAGCCTGGGCCTGCCAAACAACAATGACAGCTGCAACCAAAAAATAGCCGGGCATTGTGGTGGGCGCCTGTAGTTCGCCTATAGTCCCAGCTACTTGGGAGGTGGAGGCAGGAGAATTGCTTGAGCCCAGGAGTTAGAGGTTGCTGTGAGCTGTGATACCATGGCACTCTACCGGGGGCGATAAAGTGAGACTCTATCTCTAAGAAAAAAAACAAACAAAAACTTTGCCATGTCAGAGATTTCTTAAGACAGAAAGTACAGACTTTCAAGGAAAAGACAGATATTTGACAGTAAAGTTAAATATTTCTGTTAAAAAAGGCATCATTAAGAAAGTAATGATTTCCTTTTAGTGGTTTTATGGTTACCCACTGCCGATAAAAATACATATAGAGAGAGGCTGAGTGCAGTGGCTCATGCCTGTAATAACAGCACTTTGGGAGGCCAAGACAAGAGGATCACTGGAGCCCAGGAATTGAAGGTTGGAGCAAGCAATGATTGAGACTCTGTCTAAATAAAATAAAAAAATTCAGAGAGAGCAGGTTTGCATGTGTAAGATTGAGAGAAAGAGAAAACTCTTAATGAATCAGGAAAAAATGAGCTTAAAAAGTATGGTTAAATGTGAATAGTGCTGGTTAGCATGTGAATATAAATGATATTATTAGCTGAAGTATTTTCATAATACAATGCATCTTGGTTTGCATAGGACATTGTAAACTGTGACTTGAGCTTATTAGAACTGGTTCACACAGTACCATGGAAAGCAGGGACTACCTATATAGAATTTTAATAATAGTTAATTCCTAAATATTACCGTAATTTTACACATGTATTTGTTTGGTGAACTCTATTAATAATTTTTTATTTTGAAACTTCTTTGAGCACTTTCCCAAGCCTGTTAATGTGTGGCTGCTGCTTTCTTTGAAGGTGTAGTTCTTTATAAAATGATGCAAGAAAGATTCTGGAAAACTCAGCATAAAGGTTTTGATTATTCCATAATAAGGAAGTATCATCTTTCAAAGTGGTATTTTCTGTATTTATAATTTAAAAAAAAATATGTATTTTTATACTAAGAAATTCTTTTCCCCTTGTATATTTTTATTTCCCTTAGTAATCATCAAGGTGCTATGTCAGTAGCAACTGAATCTTCAGAACTAAGCACATCAGATTTGTCTTCATTAGAACTTGGAATTAGGGAATTGTGTAAAGTGAATAATGCTGACAGTAGTTGTCCAGAAGAAAGAAATACTGACCTAAAGAATACATCACTGTAAGTATTTTACATTCTTTTTTTTGGAGTGCCAAGGTGTCATGGCTCACAGCAACCTCAAACTCTTGGGCTCAAGTGATTCTATTGCCTCAGCCTCCCAAGTAGCTAAAACTATAGATATCTACCATAATGCTCGGCTATTTTTAGAGATGGGGTCTCATTCTTGCTCAGACTGGTCTTGAACTCATTAGCTCAAGCAGTCCACCCACCTTGGCCTCTCAGAGTGCTAGGATTATAGGTGTGAGCCACTGTGCCTGGCCTATTTTTGTCATCTGGATACACTTAAAAATGCTATCTATTATCCTGACCAGATACAATAGCTCTTGTCTATAATCTCAGCACTTTGGGAGGCTGAGGTGGGAAGATCTCTTGAGGCCTGCAGTAGAGCCTGGGCAACATAATGAGACCCTGTTTGTGTGGAAAATAAAAATAAAATAGACAGCTGTGGTAGCAGGAGCCTGTAGTCTCCTCAGCTTCTGGGAGCTGGAGGTGGATTGATCCCTGGAGTTCCAGGTTATAGTGAGCTATGATTGGGCCACTGTACTCCAGCCTGGGTGACAGAATAATATCCTGTCTCTGAAAAAAAAAAACAAAACAGTATTTCTACCCTATTCCTCTTATTTGGTCAGGGATATGTAATTCCTTCCTCCCCTCACACCAGTTTATATATTTTTAAGGCATGGTGGAGTTACTATGTTGCTTAGGCTGAACTTTAACTCTGGGGTTCAAGAGATCTTCTTGCCTCAGCTTCCTAATTATCTGGGACTATAGGCTCTTGCCACTGGGTCTGGGTTTTTTGTTTTAAAATTCATAATCTTGCTGGGTGTGGTGACTCATACCTGTAATCCTAGCCCTCTGGGAGGCCGAGGCAGATGAATTGCTTGAGCTCACAGGTTTGAGATGAGCCTGAGCCAGAGCAAGACCTCATCTCTATTAAAAATAGAAAAACTGGCTTGGTGCCCAAAGCTCAGTGAGTTGGGCACCGGCCACATAAACACCGAGGCTGGCAGTTTGAACTCAGCCTGAGCCTGCTAAACAATAATGACAATTGCAACAAAAAATAGCCAGGCATTGTGGCAGGCGCCTATAGTCCCAGCTACTTGGGAGGCTCAGGGAAGAGAATCACTTGAGCTCAAGAATTTGAGGTTGCTATGAGCTGTGATGCCATGGCACTCTAATTGAGGGCGACATAGTGAGACTCTGTCAAAAAAAAAGGAAAGAAAAACTGAGGCAAGAGGATTGCTTAAGCCTGAGTTGGAGGTTGCTGTGAGCTATGATGCCACAGTACTCTATCTAGCGCGACAGCTTGCGACTCTGTCTCCAAAAAAAAAAAAAAAAAGAAAAGAAAATTTATACCCTAAAAAAAAGTTGAAAGAATAGGATAATGGACCATCTATATACATGTGTAATTTCCCTTAGATTCCTTGATTTTTATTTTTATTTATTTATTTTTTTTTGAGATGGAGCCTCAAGCTATCCCCTTGGGTAGAGTGACATGGCATCACAGCTCATAGCAACCTCCAATTCCTGGGCTCAAGTGAGTCTCCTGCCTCTGCCTCCCAAGTAGCTGGGACCACAGGCGCCTGCCGCAACGCCCGGCCATTTTTTGGTTGCAGCCATCATTGTTGTTTGG
>CAUYQV010123832.1:0-15106 GCA_963574575.1 Galagoides demidoff | reverse complement strand
CTTTTTCTGCATCAATTGAGAGAATCATATGGTCTTTGTTTTTTGATTTGTTTATGTGATGAATTACATTTATAGATTTACGTATGTTGAACCATCCTTGAGATCCTGGGATAAAACCCACTTGGTCGTGGTGTATAATTTGTTTGATGTGTTACTGGATTTTGTTGGTTAGGATCTTATTGAATATTTTCGCATCAGTATTGATTAGGGATATTGGTCTATCATTTTCTTTTCTTGTTGGATCTTTTCCTCGTTTGGGAATCAGGGTGATGTTTGCTTCGTAGAATGTTTTGGGTAGTATTCCATCTTTTTCAATATTTTGGAATAGGTTGAATAGTATAGGTACTAGTTCTTCTTTAAAGGTTTGGTAGAATTCTGGTCCCAGGCTTTTCTTTTTAGGGAGATTTTGTATAGTTGATGCTATTTCAGAACTTGATATAGGCCTATTCACCATTTCCACTTCATTCTGGCTAAGTTTTGGGAGGTGGCATCCTTCCAATTATTGGTCAATTTCTTTCAGATTTTCATATTTCTGAGAATCAAGTTTCTTGTAATATTCATTGAGGATTTTTTTAATTTCTGAAGGGTCTGTTGCTATTTCATCTTTACCATTTCTGATTGATGAGACTAGAGATTTTACTCTTTTTTTCTTGGTTAGGTTGGTCAAAGCTTTATCTATTGTAGTAACCTTTTCAAAAAACCCAACTTTTTGATTTACTGATCTGTTCTATAATCCTTTTATTTTCTGTTTCATTCAATTCTGCTTTAATTTTGGTTATTTCTTTTCTTCTGCTGGGTTTGGGATTGTACTCTTCTTCCTTTTTCAGTTGCTTGAGATGTCCCATTAAGTTGTTAACTTCCTTTCTTTCCATTCTCTTGAGGAAGGCTTGCAGAGCTATAAATTTCCCTCTTAGGATTGCCTTTGCAGTATCCCAAAGGTTTTGACAACTCATTTCTTCATTATTGTTTCATTCTAAAAATTTGGTAATTTCCTTCTTGATCTCATCTCTGACCTATCAATCATTCAGCATAATGTTATTTAGCTTCCATGTTTATGTATGAAACTGCAGATTCCTGTTGTTACTGAGTTCACCTTTTATTCCATGATGGTCTAAGAAGATGTATGGAATAATTTCTATTCTTTTAAATTTACTTAGGCTAGACTTATGGCCTAAGATGTGATTGATTTTGGAGTATGTTCCATGGACTGAAGAGTAAAATGTGTATTCAGTTTTGTTAGGATGAAATGTTCTGTAGATATCTGTTAGGTCCAAGAGATGAATAGTTAAATTTAAATCTAAAATTTCCTTGCTAATCTTCTTATTGGAGGATCTATCTGACACTGCCAAAGGAGTGTTAAAATCTCCAACTATGATAGGGCTGAGAGAGATCAAATTGCTCATGCCTGTTAGAGTATCGCTTATAAATTGAGGTGCATTTTGGTTGGGTGCAAAGATATTGATAATTGAGATCTCATCATCTTGGGTATTACTTGTAACAAATATAAAGTGGCCATCATTATCTTTGCTTATTTTTGTTGGTTTAAACCCTAATGTATCTGCGAATAAAATTACCACACCTGCTTTTTTCTGGTTTCCATTTGCCTAGAATATAGATGACCATCCCTTCACCCTGAGTCTGTATTTATCTTTTAAAGTAATATGTGATTCGTGGATACAACAGATATCTTGTCTGAGTTTCTGTATCCAATCAGCCAATATGTGCCTCTTTAAAGGGCAGTTTAAGCCTTTCACATGATTGAAATTATTGATAGACTGGTGAGATATTGGTCCTCAAGTTGCTCAAAAGTCCAATAGACATTTTTAATCCTTTCGCCATTGTGGAAGTTGGAATTTGATCAAAAATTTCTGGGTGAGTTTACTTTTGTAGTGGGGGATAACAGTGCTCATTATGGAGGATAGGTTTGAGAATTTCCTGCAGAGCTGATTTAGTTATGGCAAATTCCTTCAACATGTGGATCTCATTAAATTATTTAATTTCTTTATCATAGATGAGACTCACTTTAGCTGGATATAGGATGCTGGGTTGGAAGTTGTTTTGTTTTAGGAGATTAAAAGTTGCTGATCATCCTCTTCTAGCCTGAAAGATTTCAGAAGGAAGATCTGCTGTAATTCTAATATTCTGTCCTTTGTAGGTTATGGTTTTCTTGCGTCTAACTGCTTTCAGAATTTTCTCTTTCATATTAACTTTAGTGAAGTTTATTATGATGTGCCAGTGGGATGTCTTGTTTGGGTTGAGTTGTGCTGGAGTTCTGAAACTATCTGCTATCTGAATTTCAAAATCTCTTGGCATGTCTGGAAAGTTCTCTTTCAAAATTGCATGAAGTAGAGCCTCTGTGTTTTGTGAGGCAGCTTCGTCACTTTCAAGGGTTCCTATAAGGCAAATATTAGTTTTCTTCAAATTATCCCAGAGCTCTCTGAGAGAAAGATCCATTTTTGCTTTCCATTTCTTTTCATCTTTGCACTCTTGGGCTTGTTCAAAAGCTTTGTCCTCAATGTCAGAGATCCTTTCTTCAGCCTTTTCCACTCTGTTACAAAGAGATTCTACCGTATTTTTCAAATCTTTGAGGACTACGAACTCTTGCCTCAATGTTTCAAAATCTTTGATTATTTTATCTGTGAAATTGTTGAATTCTTGAGTCATCTTTTGAATAATTTTTTGAAATTCTAGCTCTTTCCTTTCTTCCATTCTGTTAATGCTACTTACTATCCACATTCTGAATTCGATTTCTGTCATCTCAGCCATCTGTTTATGTGTTAGATCTTCAGATGCATCTGCCACATCCTTACTTGGGGGGGTTGATCTACTCTGGTTATTCATACTACTGGAGTTTTTCTGCTGGCTCCACCCCATGCTGGATTTACTCTGTTTGGCTAGGTGAGCAGGTAAGAGGAAGTTGGGTTGGAGGCTCCGGGAGTAGTGTTTTACTAGCCTTTTGGGGCAAAGGCTGGGACTGGTGTCTGTACCTTTTCCCCTAGAGCTTTGCCAAGGATGTATATAATGCTACAGTCTGAGAGCCTGGGGCCCTGCATGTCTCTATCTTGTTTTTGGCTGGTCTCTATTCTACCTTAGTAAATCAATTATTCTGGGTTAAGATCTTGGCTGTGGAGAAATATCCGTAATTAAGTCACCCCTTCCCTTGCAGGCGACAGTTGGGAAAGGAAAACCACACATTCCCTCAGCCACACCCCCAGGGTATCATTTTAGATAGTTCTCAGGTGATTGGCCCATTTCAAGTGATCTAAATCAAGTGTCCCAGTCAATACTCGTCTCAAGTAGGGGAGTTCAAGAGGTCCCTGGTAACTTTACAGCAGGGGTCTTCTGGCAGCTCAGGTATGACTCACTCTGGTGCTCTGTGGGGTCAGAAGGACCTACCCAGCAAATAAATTATTCTAGGAAGGTTGATGCCTCCTTCCACACCTTGTACCTTTGTCACACCCAGTCACTGGAGACCCCGCAGGGCTGTGACCCAGTTGCCCAATAAGCGAATGTGGCAGGGCTTTTTGTATGCCAGAATCAAAGTAGGGTCAATGCCAGCTCCACTTGGTTACTGCTCTTTGAACTCTGCCAGCAAAGGGAGCTGATGCCTGACTGTCTCAGGCACTCAGTGACAGCTAGAGAATGTTCCACCTGAAGACATTTTAGGCCTAAGAAAATCCAGAGAGCATCAGAGATTCTTCCTCAACCACTAGTTAATTTACCCAAGTCAAGAGATTGGGTTGGACCTATTGACCCAATCAGTACCCACTCTTTGGTTGGAAAGATCATAAGGTCTCCAGCAACTAGATAATAGTGGTCTACTGATAGTAAAAGTGTGGCTTGCTCTGATGCTCTGAAGATTCAGAAAGACCCATTCAGTAGACAATTTGGAGTAAGGAAGCTGATGTCTCTTTCGCCTCCTTACTTGCCCTTCAGTGCCCAACTCTGGTAGCCTTAGTCTCTGGTAACCCCACTAACAGTCTCTGTTAACCCAGACTCTGTAACCCAATCCTGTCCAATCGGCGAGTGAGTCGGGATTTTGTGCCTACCAGGGTCCAAGTAATGTCAATGCTTTCTCCACTCGGTGACTACTCTATGTTGCCAGCCAGCAGAGATAGTTGAAACCTATCTGCCTCAGGCACTCCATGGGAGCTGGAGAATATTCCTCTTGGGCTCAATATAAACCTGGAATTTGTTTTCTTGAAGTCGTGGTTTGCCTCAGTGTGGAAGACATGTGTTTATCTATCTCTTTTCTCAGCTCAGCTCCCCACCTTCAGCTTTGTTGGGTTCTTCTAGCGGTTATCTCTCCTCCTGAACTGGAGTTTATTTTGAAAGCTAGCTCTAGTCAGCTCTTGTCCCTTGTTCCTCCATATTATTATTGAATGTGAAAATTGTAGTTATGGAATATAGCCAACCTGAGGATTTAGCAAAGTACAAAACACATTGAAACCAAATATTATTGCGGACAAATAAACAGACTAAAATGCTTCAAGACACAGAAGCACATCCATGCCCAGACACTCAGGAACAAGTAAACAAACAGACAAAAAAGAGAACAAAGCAAAAGAGAAACCAACAAACAGACAAAAAAAAAAGATAGTAGTAATAAATGATAACCACAAAATGGTGGTCATAAAATGATAGAAAAAACAAAAAGCAAAACAAACAAACAAAGAAGAAAGAAAATAAAAAAAAAGAAAAGAAAAGGAGGGCACCACTAAGAAAAATACTGTTCTTTTGAATATATACAAACAACCCCCTTTATAAATATGGTGGGGTTCCATTTAATGGGAAAAAAAAGTGAGGTCTTTGGTGGGTCTTTGCTGGCAGGTTGCACAGATTCTCCCTACAACAGTTCCGATAAAGTGTAGGGCATCCTGGACCAGCTTCAAATGCCAAATGGCTGGCTGCAGGTGAGATTGAAATCGCCCCCTGAACTGGAGTTTATGTTGAAAACTAGCTCTAATTAGCTCTCGTCCCCTGTTCCTCCATATTCTTATTGAATGTGAAAATTTGAGTTAGGGAATATAGCCAACCCGAGGATTTAGCAAAGTACAAAACACATTGAAACGAAGCGAATAAACAGACGAAAATGCTACCAGACACACAAGTACACCAATGCCCAGACAATCAGAAACAAGTAAACAAACAGATAAGAAAGAAAACAAAACAAAAGACAAGCAAGCAAACAAAAAAAATAGTAATAATAAAAAACAACCACAAAAATGGTGGTCATAAAATGATAGAATTTACAAAAAGCAAACAAACAAAAAAAAAGGAAAAAGGGCACCACTAAGAAAAATACTGTTCTTTTGAATATATACAAACAACCCCCTTTATAAATGTGGTGGGGTTTCAGTTTAATGGAAATATAATTATGCTGCAATATACTTTCTAGATAGCAGGTGGTGCTGTGTGTGATTCCCAGGCTAAAACCAAAAAAAAAAAAAAAAAAAAGGAAACAAAGGGGGTCTTTGCTGGCAGGTTGCACAGATTCTCCCCACAATAGTTCCCGCAAAGTGTAGGGCATCTTGGACTAGCTTCCGATGCTGGATGGCTGGCTGCAGGTCAGATTGAGCCCTCCGTGCTTCTGGGAGAGGTGTTATGGAGACACCATTTTTGGAGTTTTACATTTAATCTGGTTCCTGGCTGGCTGCCCACTCCTATCTGTCCTCTAAACTCGGCACATGAGTCTACACTTCGCCAGATTTTCCATTCAACTCTTAGTTTCCCCTTGAACAGGAAATTGTTATGGTCCATGGGAAAAGAGCTGGGTGCTTTTTGTCCCCTCTGGGTTTAGTCCATTTCTGTGGGGGGAGGGGTTGGTTACCTCTAGTTCCTGCTGCAGCAGCATGCACAAAAGACTTTTCAGTGTTTGTAGTAAGGGAACCAATTCCCCCTGTGGATCACCACGTCAGTGCAGCTCCACACTGCCTTCCAAAATTACAGGATGGATGGGTTACTAAGTGGAGTCACTACCCCTCAAGTTGCTGTCTGATTGCCTGTTACCCTGATGCCCCAACCCGGGTCCAAATGGCTCCCCTTTCTGGCTGCCAAGCTCCGCTCAGGAATCCACGCTTCACCACACTCTCCGCAAAACATCCGAACTCCCCATGAATTGGGCATAGAAGTCCTTCGTGGGGGAGGGATTGGTTTCTGCCTCTCAGGGCGCTAGGGTTACAGCTGCTGCAGATGGTAGCTGGCGCTGTTTCAGCTGCTGCCCTGAGTTTTTTCTGGCAGACACTGTAGTTCTTGGCTACACTTTCAATCCAGCAATTCACCTCCTTGCTGCATGCCCCACACTGTTTGTCTGTGCCAGCACTTCATATGGGAAAAGATCCAGCCCCCCCCCCCACTCTCACCTGAAACCACCAGGAGAGTTGACCCAGGGATGCATCCCCTCTGCCATCTTGCTCTGCCTCCATATCCCCCTCTCAGTCTTAGTACATACCACACAAATGTTCTTTTGTAGTCATTTCATCATTACTTTAAAAAAAATGGTCCCTGTTTAGTCTCACAACTCCTGAACAACGTGTCTTACCCAGAAAAGCACATCCTATCAGCTTGCTTTTCAGAAGAGTTGCTGGTCTCTTCCCATGGCTTTGGTATGGAACAGTCAGTGCAACTATGGCCCTGCGACTCTAGTCTTCCCAGGTATGAATTAAATTCTAGGTCTTATATTTTCCAACTCCAGGGCGCACTTGTTATGAAAATGGCCCACCTCTTGAGTCCCCTTTCACTTGGCCTGATGAGGGAAAATATTCTATCTGATCTCCCCTGAGAGGCAGAGAGAGGAAATACACAGTGCGCCAACAGTTCTCCCAAAGAAATCCTCCAACTAAGGCTCTCCAACCTCAGCTCCATACATAAGAGTTGGGTGATAGTTTAATTCTGTTTTATAGATTCCTGAGTAGGTCTTTGTGGGTTGCGTGGTATTTCACCTCACAATATTTCTGGGTGGTGGTAATAGGCACCCATATTTTTCACCTTTTTTTTTTTTTTACATCTTTTCTTCTTTTTGGCATAGAGTAGGATTGCACATCTCTGCTTAGCATGAGGTCACATAAGGCTCATGTGACTTATTTTGTCCAATGAGATGTGAGCACAAAGCTTTAACAACCACTATTTCAGTGGCCATAAACAAAAGTACTGAGTAGAGCCCACATGCTGATATGCATTGTAATGTGTGAATGAGAAATATACTTTTGTATGTCAAACTATTCGTGTTTGGGGGTTGTTTGTTTTACAGCATAATTTAGGCCATGCTGACAGCAATATATTTGACATTTATTTTTCTTGGTATTTAGACCCTCTTTATGAAATTCAGGAAAACCTAAAGGCCAACACTTTACATCCTGTTAAATTATTATTATTATTTACTGTTTGTTCCTATTCTTATCATTGCTATCTTTACATTGGGACATGTAAAATTTTTCTCTGTGGAAAAGACTGATCAGAGAGTCAAGGAGACAGAAAACCTGATTTCAAGCCCTGATTCATACACTTAATATTATGTATCTGAGACTTCTAAATTTTCCTCAAATATAAGACAGAGATATATACCTCCCCTACTTACCACACTGAGTGCTCTTAAGGATCAGTGAGGTCATGGATAATAAAGTGCTTTGATGGGTGGCACCTATGGATCAAGGAGTAGGGTACCGGCCCCATATACCAGGGGTGGCAGGTTTGAACCCAGCTCCAGCTAAAAACTGCAAAAAAAAAATTGCTTTGAAAACTCTAATGTAGAAAATGAACACAACATATACACTTGTGGCTTACACCCCAGGCTGTGCATCAGAATAACCTCTAGTCCTTTTTCAAAGGTAGAATGTAATGTGTTGAGAAGTATCTGGAGAAGAAGTATTCAGTCAGACATTATTTCTGCACTCCTGTGCAGTTCTTTGTGCAGTGAAATGTATTGCTACTTCACTGGAGAGAATAATCTATGTTTAAGTGATAAAAAAATTTCTACATCTAATATATGTTCAGCATTATACTAGGTCACCTAAGATGCTAAACAAGTCTAAGGCATCACTCATGGCATTAATACTGTTCTCAAAAATGCTAAGAAAGTGTATCTTAAGTTTTCTTACCACCAAAATAATAACTATGTGAGGTAATGCATATGTTAGATTTAGCCATTCCACAATATATCTATACTTTAAAACATCATGGAATGTCCAATCTCTAGGCTTTGTTGGGCCACTTTGGAAGAAGAAGAGTTTTATTGGGCCACACATTAAATACACAAACACTAATAAAAGCTGATGAGCAAAAATATCAAAAGTCTATTATAATTTTTGTACTATCCACTACCACAGATGAGCAAAATAGTCCTCATGTAATAATCCTAATTATGCAGTGATCCATTCAGAGAGTCTTTTAAAATTGTTGAGGAGGTCCCAAATTTGCAATCACTAATAGAGAAAATATACATCTAAGTAATAAAATGTCCTTGGTTGGTTTTTTTTTTTTACAAATTAATACAAGGGTATATAGGATTAGGTGTTTTTTTTGTTTTTTTTTTTTGCATTGTCAGGTAAAGTCTGAGTTGTAGGTGAGCCCTTCACCCAGCAGGTATGCTGCAACCCCCAACATTGTACCCTTTAGCTGAGAGCTTACTGAACCCCCTCTGCCCTCCCCTCTTCTTGAATTTAATTTTTTTTCTCTTGTGTGTGACTGTAGTTGTTCATCTACTAGTTTCATATTAGCATTGAGTATATCTGATGCTTGCTTTTCCATTCTTCTGATACTTAAGAGTATGTTCTTCAGATCCATCCAGATAAATACAATGGATGTAAAATATTCATTTTTTTAAGCCTGAATAGCATTCTAATATATATATATACACACACACACATATATATGTATATATGTGCATATATACATATATATATGCGCCACAGATTTTTAATCCATTCCTGGGTTGATGGACATTTGGGTTGTTATTTCTTATATATTTCTTATTATAAAAGTAAAAGAAAAATGGGATATTTGACAGTGTATTTTTTAAAAAACTGAAGCAATATCTGGTTTGATGGAAATAGTTGCATTTCTCAGTGAGTTCTCATAAGATATTCTTTTACTCTTAGTATGCTTCATTCTTGAAAATAGTTGCTCACAGATATAGGTGCTGCCAAAAAGTGATGACATGAATAAGGTATGATTATGAAGCAGAGATATCTGTCTCTGGGAAAATAGGACCTATAAAAGTCTGATAAACAGACATGATCATTTTTTTCTTTAAGTTGAACGTCAGATTGAGCTCTATGCATTCCATTTGAAAATTGGCAGTAACATATTTATGTTGACTGAAAATGGAGTTGCAAATGCACTAAATTATTGATTATTTTCCCAGAAATCTTGACATCTGCTTTCAAATTCTTGTATCAAATAAAAAAGCAAGCCTGAATATTTTCTGTTGTTCGTAGGACTGTGTTTAGCCAATGTGTCAAAATGCATAACATTGTTTGCCTTAATTTGGGTTGCCATGATTTCAGTCTGTTATGGCAGCAGTCTGAATGAGACTGAAATTATTGTATTGATAAGTTTGTTTTCACCTTGAAGGTATAGTTGACTCATAATGACTAATTAAGTCCACTAAAAATGTAAAAATCCACTAAATCTGTAAACCAGTTTTCATTATCAAGTTCTAGCACAGATTTGGCTTTTGATACCATATGTGACTTGATAACATGTTTCAAATCATAAAATTGTTTAACCATCTTACTTCTGAAAAGTAAATGATGTTGCACAGTCAGCATCATTACATTTTTTTTTAAAAAGTTGGTCCAACTTAGGGGGCAGAGCATGATCATGAACCAGAAGAATTGTTTGGCTGAGCAATCCTAGTATGCCTGGGGGGAAAATAGAGCCCAGCCCTACCTGGTGTGGGGACCTTACCTGAAGTTTTAGCTCAGGGAGCACAGTGAGGTGGTGGTGAGCAGGAGGCAGAATGTGATCTGGAGCAGTGGAGGTCTGACTCAGTAGGCAACTGACTGGGAGTTGGCAGGAACAGCGGGTCCCCACGTGGACATCCAGGGATGGGAGGAAGCCTTACTACAGTTTTTGGTTTTCGGTTTTCAAGGGAAGCCACCTTGAATGGAAAGCTTGAAAGAATGGACAGACTAGAACAGTATACAGCAACCAGATTTGAATACTGGGTGGAGTGGATTTATGATTGGTTTGGTGGTTGATGAGGCAACCATACTAGTAAAGTCCCAGCTGCCAGGGGACTGCCACTGTGGGAAGGTCATGAGAAGGTTTTGAGGGTAAGCCTAAAGCACAGCCATCTCTGTTCTACCTACCTGGATCAGAATTCCACTCTTGGCGCAGGCTGAATGGCTCCCGCATCCCCCACGAACTGTTGCCAAGAGGAACTGTGAGATCTGCCTCTGAAGGATTCTGGAGAGCTTTAAGATGTCAACTTGGTGCGGACTGAATGCTGAGAAAACAATCAGACAATCACTAAGGGTAAGTAAATTAAGAACTAGGGCCATGCCTGGAAGCAAGAGAGAGGTTGCCACCTGTGCTCTTCATCATCTAAAACCACAGCACCACTTGGTATACTGGCAATACATAGCAACATATGTATATACCTATTAAAGTTGGTCCCATCTACTATACATATATATATAATGAAGTGATTTAAAAAGTAATTTTTAAAATTATTTTTCCTTTTCATTGTTGCTAAGTTTGCTGCTGTTTCTTACTATTAGAGATTTACTTGTTTTGTTGTGTTTTGTTTTTGTTGATTTGTTTCATTGGTTCTATTTTTATATTCTGTTATTACTTTCCTCAAGAGCAAGGGCTCTTGTATTTTTTGGTTATGGTATTTCAGCCTCATTTACTTTCCTCAAGAGCAAAGGCTCTTGTAATTTTGGTTAAGGTATTT
Source organism: Galagoides demidoff (assembly GCA_963574575.1). NCBI lineage: Eukaryota > Metazoa > Chordata > Mammalia > Primates > Galagidae > Galagoides > Galagoides demidoff. Next base: position 4,209 of record CAUYQV010123832.1, on the reverse strand, counting down.
CAGCCTCATTTATTCCCTCTCTCTATTTCACTCCTCTCCTGTCTCTCTTTTAATAGACACTATTCTACTTTTCTCATCTTTCCCACATAAATTGTTCATACAACGCTAAGATATCCCATCTTTTTTGGTCTTTCTTCTTTCTTTCCTTCTTCATCTTCCCTCACTCTCCTTTATTTGATTTAACTCTATTTATAATTCTCTTTATCTATTCTTATTTTATCATTATTAGTATTTTCTTTTTTCTCTGAGTGCTGGGGTGGCATGACTTTGGGTTAGCTGAAAGGCCACAGAAGCAGTCTTGCACAAGGAGGCCAAGAGATCACGGTCTAGAGAGCCCTTTACCTTTGGCCCTGGGAAGACAGTACTGGAAAGTCCACACTGCAGAGTTTTCCTTTGTCTTTTTCATTTTTATTTATTTTCTCATTCTTGTTTTTTTCTCTTCCTATTTTTTTTTAAATAATAGCTGTGTACATTAATACTATTATGGGGTACAGTGTGTTGTTTCTATATACAGTTTGAAATACTTTCATCCATCTGGTTAACATAGCTTTAATGTCATTTTCTTAGTTACTGTCTTAAGACATTTATATTATATATTTAGAAAGACTCACATGTACCCCCATAGGATAAACCATAGACATGATGCCACCAATTTTCCTCCCTCCACCCATCCTCTCCCCCTCCTCTCCCTTCCCCTCCCTCTCGACTTTGCCCATATTACTGGGCTAAAATTGGGTTATAGCTTTCCTATGAAAGCTATAAATTAGTTTCATAATAGGGTTGAGTATATTGGATACTTTTTCTTCCATTCTTGAGATACTCTGCTAAGAAGAATATTATCCAGCTCCATCTATGTAAACATGAAGGAGGTAAAGTCTTCATCTTTCTTTATGGCTGCATAGTATTCCATGGTGTACATATACCACAATTTATTAATCCATTCATGGGTGGATGGGCACTTTGGCTTCTTCCATGACCTAGTGATTATGAATTGGGCTACAATGAACATTTTGATACAAATATCTTTATTGTAGTGTGATTTTTGGTCTTCTGGATATATACTGAGTAGAGGAATTATAGGATCAAATGGCAGGTCTATTTTTAGTTTTCTAAGTGTTCTCCAGATGACTTTCCAAAAGGGACGTATTAGTATGCAGTCCCACCAGCAGTGCAGAAGTAGTCCCTTTTCTCCAAAACAATGCCAGCATCTGTGATTTTGTGATATGGGCTAATCTTACTGCTGTTAGATGATATCTCAAAGTAGATTTGATTTGCATTTCTCTGATGATTAAGGATGGTGAGCATTTTTTCATATATCTGTAGGCCATACGCCTATCTTCTTCAGAGAAGTTTCTCTTCAAGTCCCTTGCCCACTCTGAGATGGGCTCACTTGTTCTCTTCTTGCTAATACGTTTGAGTTCTCTGTGGATTCTGGTTATTAAACCTTTGTTGGAGACATAACCTGCAAATATCTTCTCCCATTTTGAGGACTGTCTGCCTGCTTTACTTACTGTGATTTTGGCTGTGCAAAAGCTTTTTAATTTGATGAGGTCCCAGTAGTGTATTTTTGATGTTGCTTCAATTGCCCCAGTGGGGTCTTCCTCATAAAATATTTGCCCAGGTCGATTTCCTCAAGAGTTTACCCTACACTTTCTTCTAGTATTTTTACAGTTTAATGTCTTAAATTTAAATCTTTCATCCAGTGAGAATCAATCTTAGTGGTGAAAGGTGTGGATCCAATTTCAGTCTTCTACAGGTCACCAGCCAGTTTGCCTAGCACCATTTGTTAAATAGGGAATCTTTTCTCCACTCAATGTTTTTAATTGTCAAAGATCATAGTAGCTGGGTTCATCTCTTGGTTCTCTATTCTGTTCCATACATCTACCTCTCTGTTTTTGTGCCAATGCCATGCTGTTTTTATCACTATGGATTTATAGTATAGTCTGATGTCTGGTAGCATTATTCCTCCTGCTTTGTTTTTATTTTTGAGTAATGTCTTGGCTATTCGTGGTTTCTTCTGATTCCACATAAAATGAAGTATTACTTTTTTGAGATCTTTAAAGTATGACAATGGAACTTTAATAGGGATTGCATGAAAATTATATATTGCTTTAGGTAGTGTGGACATTTTAACAATATTAATTTTTACCACCCATGAGCATGTTATTTTTTTCCATTTGTTAACATTTTGAACTATTTCTTTTTTGAGAGTTTCATAGTTCTCTTTCTAGAGATCTTTCATGTCCTTTGTTAGGTAAGCTCCCAAATATTTTATCTTCTTTGGCACTACTGTAAATAGAATAGAGTTTTTGACTATTTTTTCAGCTTGACTATTGTTGGTATATCTAAAGGCTACCAACTTGTGAGTGTTGATTTTGTAACCTGAGATGCTGCTGAATTCCTTGATCACTTCTAAAAATTTTTTAGTAGAATCTCTGGTGTTTTCCAGGTATACAAACATATCATCTGAGAAAAGTGAAAGTTTGATCTCTTCTGATACTATATGGATACCCTTGATTGCCTTTTCTTCCTTAATTGCAATGGCTAAAACTTCCATTACAATGTTGAAGAGCAATGGAGACAATGGGCAACCTTGCCTGGTTCCTGATTTGAGAGGAAAATGTTGCAGGAAGACAAGGCCTAAGGGAGAGAAAGAGCACCCAAACACCATGTTTATAAGAGGAAGAGCTTTATTCATTGGCCAGGAGCTTATGGCATAAAAGATTTCCAAATGGCCATGTTCCCTGACTGGCTTGGTCTTTCTCCTTTTATTGACAGTCAAAAAGTTCCACCCCATAGGTACCCTTCCCATTGGCCAGTTTGAGTCAAGCGGGAGATGCTCTTCCAGCCCCTACAGAACTACAGGATTTCACAGAACTTGGAAATTTCCAGGTTCCAGGAAATTAAGTCTACAAATTCCCAAGAGCTGAGTCACCATGGAGAGGACCCTGTAGGTGTAGCCTTGTGGTCTCCCTGAGAAGACATGTTCTTCCAGACCCCACCCTTCTTGGGTATCCTCATTCCCCCCACTTTGAGACTCCAATATATTTTTAATTTGGGGTCTCAATATTGGCTTGTTTTTGCAGGTGCTGATATTAATTACTTTTTAGCACTAAGGTTTTAGGGACTGTGACTTTTCTTGGACTCTCTACTCAGGCCTTAATAGTACTGTTGTGGTGGGCTAATATATATACAAGTTTTTACTTTTTCCTGTGACATTTTTCCTCTCTTTTCCCAAAGTCCAAAGTCCAATTAAGACAAGTCTCTCGAGGAGTTTCCTCAGGCTTCAGCTGTGTGTTGACCAGCCAGCTCCCAGTATGTGGCTGGAGCAGGGCATGTTGACTATTTTAAAAGTTACCTTTACTTCTCAAGGGGCAGTGAAGTCCTATTCAGCCAGCTGTGATGACTCTAGGTGAGGATTCCTTCCACCTTCACTGCTGTGCATGTGGTCAGGATAATGGTGGAAATTCCTTTTTATCTTGGATTCAAGGGGACCAGTTTCTGATTCTAGACCTAGACTTGGTCCCCTTGTTCCTCCAGAGAGAAAGGATTTCCAGACACAAAAGACCAAACAGAACATGGTTAATTACCCCAGTGGATATTTTCCTTGCTATTCTTTCTAGGGTTTTTGTCTTTTCAGTTCAGTCTTTCCCAATTCCTTTAGGAGTTCCTGCTAAATTGCAGAGAATTGACAGAGGCCTCTTTGAACAACACCACTGGCAAGGCTTGTATCCAATTAAGCTTTGCTTCCTGGCAGAGTTTACCAATTTCTGCTCTTTTTGTTTTTTTATTGAATGGTAACTATGTACATTAATGCACTTCTGGGGTACAGTGTGTGGTTTTCACATGCAATCTGAAATATTTCCATCAAACTGATCAACACAGCCTTCATGTCATTTTCTCAGTTATAGTTTTAAAACATTCTGATTCTACTCTTAGAGAGTTTCACTTGTACCCCTGTAAGATAAACCTCAAAAATGGTCCCTCTAATCCCCCTCCCTCCACCCATTCCCCCCTCCCTTCTCCCTCCCCCTCCCCACATTCTTAGGCTATTTGGTTATAGCTTTAATATAAAAGGTATAAATTAGTTTCATAATAAAGGTGTATACATTGGGTACTTTTTCCTCCATTCTTGTGATACTGTGCTCAGAAGAACATTCTCCAGCTCCATCCATGTGAACATGAAGGACGTAAAGTCTCCATTCTTCT
>CAUYQV010123825.1:0-14565 GCA_963574575.1 Galagoides demidoff | reverse complement strand
CGGGCGCCTGTGGTCCCAGCTACTTGGGAGGTGGAGGCAGGAGACTCGCTTGAGCCCAGGAGTTGGAGGTTGCTGTGAGCTGTGATGCCATGGCACTCTACCCAGGGGGATAGCTTGAGGCTCTGTCTCAAAAAAAAAAATCACTAACTATTATTTGGCTTAATATTGTGGGTTGGATACTTACTACTTATCACATCTCTCATCTGCTGCCCTACACTCTGCACTTCCCATGTAATTAAGTTATGATCATGTGACTATTTCTGGCTGATTAACTGTGAACAGTTGTGTGACATGCATCAGTTCTAGGCCAAAACAGTTAAAAATATGTGTAGTCCTCTCTACAATTACCATGGAAGCCACATGCTTAAAGCGGAACATCACATATGAGGAAAATATGGATCTCCATGTCACTTGGTAGAAGAGAGCCCTTCAAAAACTCCATAAGGAAGAAATACAGGAGAAGCTCCGTAGTTGACCACCTTCCTACACTGAGCACTTTCTGACGTTGACCTAATGTTCATAGACCAGACATGCACCATAGTTCCTTATGTTGACCACCTCCATATGTGGACCAGTTTGTTTCAGTCAATTGAGTGGTCAACTTACAGAAGTTCTACTATAATCTCGTCTTGTGCTAAGCTAAGAGTTGGCAAAGCATGGCCCATGGGCCAAACTAAACTTCAGCCTGTTTTATATGGATTTCACGCTAAAAGTATTTTACTTTTTCAACAGTTGGGCAAAGAAAAGCAAAAGAAGAATAATTACTGGGACATGTGAAATAATAGTAAGCTCAACTTCAGTGTCCACAAACTTTTATTAGAATACACATATGAGGTCAGACAATTAAGTTTGCAAACTCGTCTTAGAAAAGTGCCATGTACCTCATTGCTAAATATCACTACAGTTACCAGATGATGAAGGGGAGTACTTTGAAGGCGACCACAGTGATATTCAGCGATGAGGCATGCAGTTTTTCTAGGATGAGTTCTCGGACTTAAGTGTCCAACCTCATGCTTTTATTTGCTCATGTATTGGCTTCTTCTGTGCTACTAGAGTATTTGTGACAAAGTCTTTCTGGACCACAATCTGTAAGATATTCACTATGTAGCTCTTTACAGAAACCTTTTGTAGTCAGTGTCTACCATTGCCTAAGCCAGTGATTCTCGGCCTTCCCTTTAATACAGTTCCTCATGTTGTGGTGACCCCCAATCATAAAATTATTTTTTTGCTACTTCATACCTGTAATTTTGCTACTTTTATGAGTCATAATGTAACTATCTGATATGCAGGAGGCCCCTAACGGGGTCGAGACCCACAGGTTGAGAACCGCTGCCCTAAGCGCTCATGAAATGTGTCCCTAGCATCACGTTGTTCTTAGTTGATTCCGGCCCTCCTCTAATGACAGGTGATTGAACCAGAGTGAAAACTCACCTGGACTAAAGAAATAAAATTGCCTCTGCATTGAAATTGGAGTAAAACTTGGAATTCAAGAAAGTAATAAAAAATATATGTCAGGTGTTTCTAATGGCTGAAAGTGAGACCATGGTAAGTTCAGCCATGGTCCAGCATGGGCTCAGAGAAGTAGGTAAGAGAAGTAGAGAATTACAAGAAGGAGAGTGAGACGGGAAAGTTTCTGATCCTCTGATACCTCTCCCACTCTTCATGCCAGGTGTGCCATACTTTCTTTTCTCATACTATACAAAATACCCCTTCATCTTTATTTTCAATGCTCTTTAACTAATGGATCGATTTACCTGCGTAAGCTAGTGTGAAGGAATTTATTTTACTTGGAATGAAAAAAAAGCACTTACAGACTCTGACCTCAAAAGATTTGTAATTAAAATTTCCAGAAAGCTTTCATCAATATTTAATAGAGAAAAGCTCTAGTGAAAAAGGCAATTTTTCGGAAAGACAGGAGCAACATTCTAGAGATAGTCTAGGGCCTTTTGCCAAGATTCTAATACATAGTGCAAGGTTTAAGAAAATCCAAGTAACGTGTATAGTTCATATTTTCTTTTACAGTTTGACATATTCACTAGAGAGACATCTTATCATAATGAAGAAGGGGGTTGAGCCACCAACCCGGTCCTTACTTGCTGCAGGACATTATGGAGCAACTTAACCAGGTAAGCGGCTAAAGCTCAGTTTCATCCCGAGTTCAATGGGTGCAATGCTCTCTACGGCTGGCCACAGAATTTCTTAATTTAGCAAATGCATGGATGAAATTCAGCAAATGTTCAAATCTTCTCAATATTGTAAGCAAAATTTAATACAGGTATGTCTTTTTCATTTTTCCTATACAGGGCACATAGCTTTCATCAGATTCTTAAGGGGGTCCATGATCCAGAATAGAATTGTAAAAAATAACGCAAATAATTTTTATTCAGAAAAATGAAGAAAAGGCATGAAAAGTTTTTAGCACAGCACATAGGACACTTGGTAGACGTTCATTCATTTCTCCTTCTCCTTTGTCATTGATCCCAACTTCCTACCCACAAGGCTTTGTCTTCCGCTCATGTTACAATTCTCCTGGGGTCAAGACTGTCTTATCCTTCTTCATATGGCTTCCATTGCACTTAAGCAGAGTAGCAAATTATTAAATATTTAGTGGTTAGATTACAAAAAAAAGTGGTCGTGTGTGTGTATTATTTTCAATTTCAAATGACCCTCTTCCTTTTCATTTTTTTCTTTTAGTTTTTTAGACATAAAATATGGGGGAAATGTGGAGAGAAACCAGAGTAGCTAAAGCTCTTTTGATTAATATCTATAATTGAATTTTTTTCCTTAAAAGCTCGGGAATCTTGCTGTCAAATTACTTCCGTCAGAAATGCTGCAGCTGCCCTGTTGCTATTCAAGTTTTGTCTTCAAGCCACTATCTCGGAGCGGCTTCCCTCCAGGCTTCCACCCTTCCGGGTACCGCATCCCTACTGGGTTGCTAGGCAACCAGTCGCGGGGAAGCAGTTTTACTGCGCATGCCCCTTCCCCTGGATGGGTGATTTGTTTTACGTGGGTTTTTTTTTTTTTTTTCAGCCACAGTTTAAACCTAATTCTTTCCAGCATCCTCCACTGTGGCTTTGACCGGGTTTTGACAAACTATTGCAATACAAGACCTTAGATTTTTACTCTTGATTAAACTCTGATTTCTTCCCTAGAAGTCTTTTTTGATGTCTCCATGAGTTTTCTCCCTTTTCATGAAATTTTGGCATGAGTCTCATAGTCAACCAGTGGAGACGTCTCACGTTTGCATTCTCTCATATTGTGATGATGATTTCGGAATGATGATTTTGACCTGGCTATTTATCTGTAAGTTGCACTGTCAGCACGGAAACTGTTACATTTCTGACTCACACGTAACTTATTGACTTTTACTTTAGATTTGACATCCTACTCTGGAATTTTTCTAAACATAGAGTGAAAATGTCAGCGATGAAATTGCAGTTACGAGTTAATTCTTTTTCCATAAAACTAGCTACAAAATGCGTGTGATCACTTGAGAGACTGCACCGAATAATTGAATACATTAAAAGAGAAAATTATTCGAGTCCTTCCCAAATGAATTAACATTAAAATCAAATTACATGTAATAAATCGATTTCTTTTCAAATGTGGGTACCTTTCTGAATACGTGAAAATAATCCCTCTATTATGAAAACATCTGAATATATTTACAAAGAGAATTTGTATTTTATTTTTCAATTTCAGAATATTACAGGGGTACAAGTATTTTGCTTACATGGGTTGCTTTACGAAGAAGAATTTTAAATGTGTTACATTATGGTTTGCACTATTCTATGGTAACCCTAAATCAAACAACATGGAGATATCATTCTGAACCTACAAATTGCATTTTTAAAGGGTAATAACAAGAGCTCCTAAAAGCACAGTGAAATTACTGTCTGGTACTTTCGGAAGCTTAGTAAATCAATATTTCCTTGCAGGGACAATTATTGTGATTATCAAGAGTCTGAAATTATAGCTTCATTTGTTTCCCAGCTTTTTGACTGAGCCAATTTACTTCCAGATAGTCACCCAAAGGAGATAAGTGACATGCAGACCAAAAGTTTACGGTAAAGATGATCATCACACAGTGATGAGAATGAAGGCTGTGAGTACCAATTTTGTCTTCCTAGAGATTTCCCTCTCTTTGTGTTCCCCTTCCAGCACCCTGTGGAAGTGCGAATGATTCAAGCTTGGCTTCTTGGCGCGTCTCTTGCAGGTTATTTGAATTTTAGAAACAGGTGACAGGACACACGGGTGACTGAAGTAAGTCTTCCACAGCTGTGCGCCAGAGCGAAATTCCAGGGAGCTTTTATTCATACCATGACTCCTGTAGCTGCTCTGGTTCCTGTCTTTCCCAAGACCTGAGTCCTCAGTTCTTAGTTCTTTGTATAGTTTTCTTGGTGAGCAAGTCTTCCTCTTATTTATATATTTTGTTATGAATTTAATAGAATTAATTTATTTGGCATTTAAAAATCTTATGATATAGCAATAAGGCCAAATTGTGAATTGTAAGCGCATTCCCATCGGGGATTATGGAATATGTGAGATGGGTTATAGAACCACAATGGGGCTATAGACAGAAAAAGTCTGACTATGTTCCAAGAATGAAAAATGGGATCCTTAGACGAGCAATAGAGAACCACCCAATCATGTTATCATGTGTCACTTTCAACCATGTATCAGGCTGGGAGGGACTTCTGGGAAGGTCAGCCAATTTTATGGTGATTAGGTATATAAGGACCAGAGGTGGGAAACAAAACACAACAAGGCATTTCAGTCTCAAAATTCTTACTTTGAAGCAGCACCCGATAAAACTGAGAATCAGTGTGCCCAAGAGCCAGAGGAACTCTCTGCTGGGCCAAGAACATCGAGGGGCAGATTTCGGTTCATTTCAGAGACTGGTCTCTAATCAGAGGCTGCCAAATAATTGCATCACTTGAAAGAACAACCTCGCCACGTCTCTCATGTTCAGATTAGAGGCCATTACTGAAAAGTTAGGATCCCAGCTACTGAAACGAAGAAACCCGGGAGTTCCTAAAGACCTGGAAATGTTAGTGCTGCTCTGTCTCTATCATTATAGATCTATAATAAGTTTTGAAATGGAGAGGTATTAGCCCTTGTATACAAATAACAACATGTATTATAAAATACAAGTTAGAATTAAATGCTGGAAGAGATACATAAAGAGTTATGGGAGGTTGAGCACCATGGCTTGCACCTGTAATGCTAGCTACTCCAGAGGCTGTGGTGGGAGGCTCTCTTGAGCCCAAGCAGTTCCTGGCTGTACTGAGCTATGATTGTACCACTGCACTCCAGCCTGGGCAAAAAATCAAGACTCCACATCTAAAAATGAAAATAAAAGTAAAAGTTATGGGAGCATAGCATAGACTAATGATTAACCCAGGAAGAAAATTACGATTGGTAGAGAGCATGAGAGTTGAGTGTGAAAGAATAAATAAGAGTCTTCATATGTGGAGAAGGAGGGGGAAGGATATATATTTGATTTTAAGAAAACTCAAGCAATAGAAATTTATGCTTCTTGTCGACCAATAGAGCAGAACAGCAGACCTAGAAATAAAACTACACATAGATGCTCGATTTATTTTTCCAAAGGTATAAAATGAGTAAAATCAATCTGCTGGTGCTACAGCAAGTTGATACCCACAGGCAAAACAAACAAAAAAGGGGAACTTTGACCTAAAGCTCACCTCTTAGGCAAAATTAGCACATACTAGATCAATCTTTGGGACATAAGGCTAGGCAGTTTTTAGACATGAATCAAAAATATATTCCGCAAAGGAGAAATTAATAAATGTTCATCAAAGGTTTTAAAAATTTGCTCTATGAAAGGTTATATGAAAAGATAAAAAGGCAAGTTATAGTCAAAAGAAAATATGCACCAACCACATTCTCAATAAAGGCCCAGTATCTAGAATATATAAGAAATTCTCAAAAGCCAAAGTACAATCCCCAAATAATTCAATTAGAAAATGGACAAAGGTCATGGACAGGCATTTCCTCAGCAGAACTTGGTGGAGGTGAGGGAGGATATTAAGGGGGCTGGAGGGAGGTGGGTGTGATTAAAACAGATCAAGTTCAAAACCACAGGAGCATCCTGTTCGGTATTTCCATAGGTGACAGGTACACAAATAATAAAATTGTACAGAACTAAACGAACACACATATACATGTACACACACAATTTTTCTATGTTTAGAAAAATTCCAAACTAAGATGTCCCATCTAAATTGTCAATTGTATTCACACAGATGAATACAATTAGGACTGAAAAATGTTAATAAGGTCAGTGGGTTGTATCAGTATCTATATTGAAAAAAAGGGAACAGTGTGTACAAGGGATCTTTCTGTATTATTTCTCACAACTGCATGTCCATGTATAGTCATCTCAATGAAAGCATCAATTTAAAAAATTGATTAAAAAATTCGCACTTAACAGAAAAGACATATAAGGAGTTTGTCATTTGCCTGACTAAATAAGGAAAAATATTTTGAACTTCGTAAGAGAATAGTCATAGGAATTCCTTACCTAAATTTAAATACACATCTCTGTATAGTATATTCACAAGGAGAAAAAATTGGATCCTATAGTTTGCAAAAATATCCCCATTGTTTAAAGTGAGTTGTGCATTTTTTAAATTTCACTTTCATTGTTATGATAGAGAGCAGGCAAGCCCCATTCTGTAATAATTATGCTTCCAAATATTCTATTTACAAAACGGACTCAGGGTAATTGCTTTAGTAGTAGCAAAATCCCTATTCATTCTTAACCCTATCTTGCTAAAGAGGATTAGAGGGGAGGCTTCGGTAGTATGTGATTTTTCCAAGGGCGATTAACCAACACTGTATGTAGAATGGTCCATGGTCCAACCAGGCGCACACTACTGTGATCAGTAAGAAAATGTTTGGAAGATAAAACAGGAGAGCCTGAGTTCTGAGTGGCCCCCAGAACCTCTCTGGGTTGTCTGTACCATTGGTGGATATTTTTCAGTGTTGTCCTGTTTCTTTCCAGAGAGCCAGTTCCTCCGCTATTCAGGGATTAGAACTCTTTAGTAGGACAGGATGTATTTTATCCCCAGGTAAACCTCTTTCACCTGGATACACACTTCTGAAGTTGCTAGTGATCATTTTATAAAAACCTATTCAAGGTTTCATACTTGCTTGTCTTTGTAAATAAAACGCTTTTCTTAAAAACATGAGTTCAGAAGCACAGACCTTCATGGCTGGATTTCAGAAATTATACAAAACTTACTGTTGAAGAGTCTTGGCATATTTCTAGGGCACTTTGTTTCCTCCCCCCACTCTCCCAGAATCAAAGGTACAAATCTTCATATCATGGGATTTCCAGATCCACAGACATCTGTGGCTAATTGTGCAAGAACATGACCGAACTAAAGCACCACAGAGACATCTACTGGTTGGTTTCTTTTCTTCTGGTCTAGCTTTCCAGAGATGATTTTCTGAGTCATAAGAAATTGTAACTGAACAGCATTCTTCAGCATTGCATATAAGCATAATATAATCTAGCTATGCAAACCATTATACTTCCCCCAGATCTGGGACCATTAACTAGAAATCTGGAGGGACTAATACACTGACAGTTCAATCTCTCCATCGCATGCCACATGGCTAAAAGCCAGCCCCATTACACTCAACGAGCAAGGTGGAGGACGGCCACCCACAGGGAGATCCACAAACATGGCCCACCTGCAGAAATCTGTAGATTCCATCTCATCTTTTCATGGATTATTTCCTATAGTTTAATAAGTAGTCGATAATTACAAAAAAAGCTGAAAATACTTATTGGGGACATTTTCTTAGACTCCTATCTGAAGTTGAGGACCGAATGTTTCTTTTCAAGAGACAAACTCGATATAGTAATTCTTCAAGGCTATCAGGCTCTGCCCTAGAAGGGCCTGTCCTCATGGACAGAAAGGGATGGTGTCTTTGTTGGTGACTGCCTCATGATAAGTTCATATCATGCAAACCTACTTTAACTTTCCCAGAATTTTTCCCCTGTTGTTCTGTGTTTTTATACTTCATAGACATCTTTGGAGGCCCAGTTGTTTTTAGGTTTCGCCACAGAGAATATTTTAACTCAAATATAATTGAGGAGAGCAATGATAGCATAAGCTGAGCTGTATAATAGAATATTTGATTGAATTTTGATTCAATTATAGAATAAATTTGGAACATATGAGGTGATTCATGGGTCTTAAGTCATCATGGGTTTTGATATTGGACACAAGAGCTGTGATTTATGTCTCTGGCTTTCCCCTAGCTCTTTCCCACATGAGGAGAAATCTTACGTTCATGACAGAACAAAAGACAAGAAAAATCATCTGTCTAGCAAATTTCATATAAGATGTGTCTTTATTAGCATTTGGCAGAACTACATTGATATCGATCTGCAAAACAGAAATGGCGACGCACACAAAGGAAAAGGTACATTTCCTGCGGTTTATTTAAATTGATTTTAGGATTGATCATATTACCCTAAGCAGGAGCTCTGAGATAGGATTTCTATTGTTTTTGCTAATTCTGAAAGCAGCACATGCTCAGGGTAAAAATCCAAACCCTCCATTATCCTATCATTTTCTAGAGCAAACCACTGCCAGGAGACTTCTGTCCATTCTTGCGGGGTTTCTATGCATGCAAACATACATCTACATGCACAAACATAAATACTGAAACACACCATGGTACGCATTTGCCACCTGGTTGCTGCTTTTTTCCCTAAACTAAGCATGTTTGGGATGTATTTCCTTGAAATACAGATAATAATCTACTTCATCTTTTCTAAATGCAGAGAGGACAGATATCATCTGTCCTCTCTTTTTCCCTCTGAGAGGACAGTGTTCTTTGATGCAAAGCAGTAATCCCAGGCTACCATCTTCCTTTTGAAGGCCTTTCCCCCAGTTCTTCTTTGTGGCTCCTCTCATCATCTGGAGCCTCCTTTACCTTTTCCTCTAAATCCAGCCAGTAGGTGGACGAGCTTCTCACAAGGCCAGGATTAGTTCTTCCCCGGTCTCACGGAATTGTTTAACAAGTGGAAGAGCATGCCCAGTGTATTGCCAGACCTCTCCTGCACCTTTAAAGAACATAAACTCTGGGAGAAAAAGTGGTCCTCTTCCTCCCTGGCTGCCCGGCGATCACCTGCCATCATGAATGACACAGTAACCATCTGGACCAGGAAGTTCATGACTAACAGACTACTTCAGAGGAAACAAATGGTCACTGATGTTCTTCACCCTGGAAAGGCAACAGTGTACCAAAGACAGAAATTAGAGAAAAACTAGCCAAGATGTGCAAGACCACACCCGATGTCATCTTCGTATTTGGATTCAGAACTCACTTTGGTGGTGGGAAGACAACAGGCTTTGGCATGATTTACGATTCTTTGGATTATGCAAAGAAAAATGAACCCAAACACAGACTTGCAAGGCATGGCCTGGATGAGAAGAAAAAGACGTCAAGAAAGCAGCGAAATGAACGCAAGAACAGAATGAAGAAAGTCAGGGGGACTGCAAAGGCTAATGTTGGTGCTGGCAAAAAGTGAGCTGGAGATTGGATAACAGGCGAAGGAGTAAAGACTCTACAGTGATGTTATCTGCAGTCATTGTATAGATTTTTCACAAGAGGATTAATAAAGATGTTTCATGTGGAAAAAAAATGAGCATAAGCTCTGCCCCTTGAAACTTACAGTCAGTGATGTATGTATTTCTTAATTGAAAGAATGTATGAACTTCCGTGGAACCTGTGGCTCAGAGGAGTAGGGCGCCTGCCCCATATGCCAGAGGTGGTGGGTTCAAACCCAGCCCTGGCCAAAAGCTGAAGAAAAAAAAAAAAAAAGAATGTCTGAACTAATCAGGACACTGAAGCTTACAAGGAAGAAGACTCTTGCCCAGAGTAATTCAATCAGTGAGTGGTAGGCCTGCCACTGGAATCACTCTCATAATCATCACACTTTCCTGATTAAAATGCTTTTGTTTAAAATATTCAATCATCTCCTCTGGGGGGACAAAATCAAAGGAAAAGATATTTCTTCCCAACTCTTCTGAATGCCCCAAAGTTAAAACTCCCTTTATGAATCTCTGAGGACTTTGGCATAGGTTCACTGAGCCTAGTGGCCAAGGGTTCTGGAACAGCTGGAAGGTGAGAAAACACGGGACATAAGGGGACGTCTCATGTCTTCATGTCCAATGAGCAAAGACAGTAGTCAAGGCCTCTGATGGTGTATGTTTTAATATATATTTTTGAAATGCATTCTTGTGGGCCACTAATATCAAACACAGTTTTCTCTTCTAAAAAACACATTTCAGAAAATTTGTCTAAACCTAATAATAAAAAAACCCCTCACTTTTATTGTTGTTTCTATGTTTTTTAATTATTAGTGAGGTCAAGCATTTTACCCTCTGTTTATATTCATTACAAAGATTTTTCTTCTGTGACAAGCACATAAATATCCTTTGTCTGTTATTTCTCTTTTTGTATATCTATGAGTGCTCCATTGATTTCTAAGAACTAATTATATGTAAAAAAAATTTACATTTTTTTCTATATGTTGAGAATATTTTTCCCAGTTTGTTGTTGACTTTGGTTTATTGAGTTTTGATTGTGCAAAATTTGAAAGACTTCCATGCATTAACATCTCCCAATACCTATCTTTAAATTTCTGGATTTGGGTGTGGGATATAAAGTATGCCTACATAAATTTCTATGAATTGAATTTTATACCTAATTTTAATAAAATAAGATGATGTAATAGGATCAGCATATTTTTAACAATTTAGACGTCTCTCTAAATATTTGATATACACCACATCTATTAAAGTCCTTAGAAACTGTACAACCAATTTCACTGTGATTCTTCCCTTAAATTCACAAAGAGATGAATTCTGGCAGAGATGATTTGGGGGCACAGCCTTAGACCTAAAGAATAGAGAAATAGTTCTCTATGTCCCAGGAGAAATTCAGCAAAAGCTAAAAGAAAACAAACAAATAAGGTAGTTATCGGAATAGATAGAGAATTTAAGATGATATTTTTTCCACTTTCTCAGATGGTTTTGTTTGGGTACAGTATAAAAGCAAGCCCTGTGTGTGACCCATGGATCTTCCCAGGCATTCTGGGGACAGTGTTGTCAGCCATTTTAATGGCCTATTAAGCACATGACTGATTGCATTAAGCATGCAGCCGTCCAGATTAGACTTTAAGTAATCAGACTGACCGTGTTAGACCCCGTGTGACTTGGCATCCCTTAGGCTGATACTAAGGACTCTGACAAGGTGAGAAAAGAAAGAAACTGTGCCCCAGAAACACAGTCCTGCCCAGGACAAAATGAGCCTGCAGATATGGAAGGCAGTGGCTACTGGAATGCAGAGGGTCGTAGAACAAGGATCTTGTGCAAAGCTCAATTCTGCCTGTTACCAACAATGGGACTTTGGACAAGTTCTTTAAATCTTTAAGCCTCAGTTCTCTCCTGTGGGAAAGTGGTTAAATTAATATTTCCCTTTGAAGGTAGTTTTCATTCAATTAAGCATTGCATCCCTGGGATATAACCACATGTGGGGCCATTTCTTACAAGCCTCCTTCATCAGCTTCTCTTCCTGTCTTCCTTTCATGTTTTATAATCTCGAGGCCTCATCATTCTCTTGTCTGTTTAAAATTATTTTTTGAGTGCCTGCTTTGTGTCAGAGGCTATGCCATGGGCTACCAGACTAGTAGGCTGTTGAATAAAACATGAGTTTTGCTATGAGGAAGCTTATAGGTTAGAGACATAATGATAATACAAGTCAATATTTACCGAGAAATTATTCTTCACTAAGTGCTTAATTCTCAGTAAAGCATCCCTAAGGGCTACATTTGCTCCTCATCCCCATTTTAGAGGTGAAACAAAGTCAGGAGTCATGTCCAAGGTCACACAACCTGTAAGTGTCAGAGCAGAGATTCAAATGAAGATACCTACGGATTCAGAGCCCAAGTTCTTAATCAGGCTCAAACACTATGCTGTATAAAGAGTAGGATGGGTAGATATCAAAGGACGCGTAGATTTGCATGAAGATGTAGAGGAAGGGGTGGCCACTTTTGGATGCAAGACTCGAGGAAGCCTCATGTTATAGGTCCCAGAGATCTTTCTCTCCAAGCATTCACACATTAGTCAAAACTCTGCCAAGATTATTAGACTTTTTTCTTTCTGCAGAAATGCATTCAAGTGAGACTGGGGGCTAGCCAATGACAAACCAGCACGAGTAAAACACAGCTTTAAAAGCTAAGTGCCCACTGCTGTGAAATAAATGTTCTTGTCTCAGGCCTCCAAATGCCAAGCCTGGGAAGTGGAAATTTTCCACAGAGGAGCAAACACTATTTCACTCTTGGCTAACCATGGGTGGGGGCCAATCTGTGAGCTCTTTAACATTTTATCTGGGAAGATGGACTACGTGCATGCCGGTGTGACAGCCCAGCCACTGTGTGAACACAGACAAGTGCTGTTCTTAGAACCATCCAGAAGAATCTCCGAAGCAAGGATTCCCTATAGAGCAGGGAACATCATCTAGTTCAGGGGAAGGAGAAAAACAAGGATTTCTCTAACCAGTGACGGGCTTATATTTTTGTGAAAATATATATGTTTTTAAATAGATTTTTTAAATTAGACTTTTAAAAACAAAACATGGAGCTGCTAATTTTGTTTTTGATGTAATACGTTTCCAAGACTAGGTCCTGTCAGGCACCTGGTAACAGGCCTGGAAGGGAATTCCGTCCTGTCTAGTCTTGACACTTCCCCGAGTGTCAGCCAGGGTCCCTCCCTGGGGATTCATGGCCTTTTATTTTCCTGTTTCTGTCCGGGTCCTCTTTTGTAGATGTTTCAGCTAGAAATGCGAAAGACTGACTCTTATAGAAAAATAGGTAAAACTATCCTCTAATTTCCCACCTTCTCATTCCTGAAACCCTTGGCCGCGGCGATTGGAAACAGGCATTGCCACAGGGTGTGTCCCTCTGGGCCAGACCCCCAACACAGCTGCCCTGCTCCTCCCTGCATCAGCTTCCCTCATTTGTTCCATCCATTTTGCTGTCTTGTACTCCAGGCTACCAAAACCCTCATCTTGGGAGCATGGATTTCACCCCCTGCTTCTGTTCAGGTGGGACTGTCCTGAGTGGAGGGTCCAGTTGGTCCTCTAGCTACACCAGAAATCAGAAGTGACTTCAGTGAAAATAGTACATGTTTTCAGGTTGATGCTTAACTTCTAGGTTTTGACACGCAGCCCCTACCTAATGGGTATCATTTTGAAAATGTAGACTCAGAGAAGCAAGAAATTCCTTACTCTCATATTTAATTTGCATAAACTAGAATAAAATAAAATCTTAAGTCATTTCATCACTTGGCTCATGGGAAATTCAATCGAGTCACTCCTGGCTTCCCTGCCTCTCATCCTGTTTCTATAGTCAAACATCGGAAGGAAATTAGAGGAAGTTATCGTGTGTGGTCCAAATAAAATAATTTAACTGAGCATGAGAATATGCATACACCCCAAAATATCTCCAATATTGTCTTTTCAGCCAGACTGAGAACAGTAAACATGAAGGCATGTCGGGAGGGAGAACATAGAGAGGAGTGTCTGTGAGCCTTAGATTCCAATCAGAATCCTGCAGCTCTTACTAGTAAGCCCTCATGTGCTTTTTGGAATGAAGATTCTTTTTTTTTTTGGCCAGGGCTGGGTTTGAACCTGCCACCTCCCGGCATATGGGGCCAGCACCCTACTCCTTTGAACCACAGACTCCGCCCATAGAATGAAGATTCTTAAGACCAATGACCAGAGATTCTGATTCTGTAGGTGTAAGGTTCTTGCCTCCATCCAAGAATCAGTGTTAATAACACGCATTCTGGGTGACTCCCCTGCGGGTAGTTCATGGACCACAAGGGAGAAATGCTGCTGGGGGTGACCGACAGTCACGGCAATTTAGAGCAGGGAGCTGCCACAGGGAAAGCTGTGTCTTGGAAGAACAGTTGAAAAGTGTCTTTCAAGAAGGATCAGAGAAAAGTACAGGTAAAGATGAAAGAGGCCAATTAAGTATAACTAAAAGAAACCAGGCTGGAAGTAATGGGAGGATGAACGGGGCTGGCAGAAGTTTGTTTAAAATGTTGTTTCAGGCTAACATGATCCCAGATCTTAACTGCTTGTCATTATTCCGCTCTGCTCTATTGCCAAACACATGGTAGCTCTTCAGTAAGTGTTTGGGGCACACTAGCTTCAGAGTGTCTCTATGAAAATTCTGTGTGCAGGCTCGGCGCCTGTGGCTCAATCGGCTAAGGCGCCAGCCACATACACCTAAGGTGGCGGGTTCGAATCCCCAGCCCGGACCTGCCAAACAACAATGATGGCTGCAACCAGAAAATGGCCGGGTGTTGTGGCGGGCGCCTGTGGTCCCAGTTACTTGGGAGGCGGAGGCAGGAGACTCGCTTAAGCCCAGGAGTTGGAGGTTGCTATGAGCTGTGATGCCATGGCACTCTACCCAGGGGGATAGCTTGAGGCTCCATCTCAAAAAAAAAA
>CAUYQV010123822.1:0-13763 GCA_963574575.1 Galagoides demidoff | reverse complement strand
TTGGAGGTTGCTGTGAGCTGTGATGCCACAGCAGTCTACCCAGGGGGACAGCTTGAGGCTCTATCTCAAAAAAAAAAAAAACAACTAAGACACATTAGTGTGGTCACACTTAATTGACACAATGTAAGGGTATTGGCACACCTTTTGGGTGTGGGACACAACTACAAGAGATACTCTCACATCTGCAAATATTGTAACCTAGTTGCTTATACTGTCACATTAACCTAAAATAAATTTTTTTTTTTTTTTTTTGAGACAGAGCCTCAAGCCATCGCTCTGGGTAGAATGCTGTGGGCTTAAGCGATTCTCTTGCCTCAGCCTCCCAAGTACCATATTTCCCCAAAAATAAGACCTACCCCCCAAATAAACCCTAGCAGGATTTCTATGCATTTGTTAAATATAAGCCCTACCCCTGATAAGACCTAGTGATGGGCATGGCTATGCAGCATATGTGCACAGCCATGCCAAATGCGCCGAGCAGTAAGGAAGACTGGAATACCTTTTATCTGTCACAGCTCCTTTCTCTGAGCCCAGCCCTTTGCACTTGCATCCTATTGCGAATGCAAACAGCTAGGGGAAAGGAGTTCATGGGAAAGGAGTTCACACGTCACTAGCTCCAGCCCCACCAGGTCGGCTCCCCCTGTCAGGTTCCAGAAGAAGATGACTTAACTGTATTTGAATAAATGTAGATTGTTGTATTATACTTAATAAAAATAAGACATCACTTGAAAATAAGCCCTAGTATGTCTTCTTGAGAAAAAATAAATAAAAGAAAATAAATAAATAAAAAAAAATAAGACAGTGTCTTATTTTGGGGGAAACTTGGTAGCTGGGACTACAGGCGCCTGCCACTATGCCCAGCTATTTTTTTGGTTGTATTTGTCATTGTTTGGCAGGCCCAGGCCAGATTCGAACCCACCAGCTTTAGTGTATGTGGCTGGTGCCCTAGCTGCTTGAGCTACAGGCAGTACCAACCTAAAATAAATTTCAAAAATTATAAAGAAAGCTAAGACACAAAAATTTTAAAAAGTAGGCCAGGTGTGGTGGCTCATGCCTGTAATCCCAGCACTCTGGGAGGCCAAGGCTGATGGATCGACTAAGCTTACAGGTACAAGACCAGCCTGAGCCAGAGTGAGACCCCGGCTCTAAAAATAGCCAGGCCAATGTGGCAGGTGCCTGTAGTCCCAGCTACTCGGGAGGCTAAGGCAAGAGAATTGCTTGAGTCCAAGAGTTTGAGGTTGTTGTTAGCTATGACACCACGGCACTCGACCAAGGGCAACAAAATGAGACTGTCCCAAAAAAAAAAAAAAATTTTTTTTTTTTTTTTTTTGAGATGGAGCCTCAGACTATCCCCCTGGGTAGAGTGCCATGGCATCACAGCTCATAGCAACCTCCAACTCCTGGGCTCTAGCGAGTCTCCTGGCTACAGCTCCCAAGTAGCTGGGACCACAGGCTCCCGCCACAACGCCCGGCTATTTTTTGGTTGCAGCCATCATTGTTGTTTGACAGGCCGGGCTGGATTTGAACCTGCCACCTTAGGTGTATGTGGCTGGCGCTTTAGCCACTTGAGCCACGGGCACCAAGTCGATGAAAGAAATTTAAAAGAAATTTATTGTAACTAAAGTATACAGAGTTTAAAAGTCCACAGTAGTGTATAGTATTGTCCTAAGCCTTTGCATTGACTCACCACTCACTCACCGACTCACCTGTAGGACTTCCAGTCCTACAAGCTCTGTTCATGGGATATGTCCAATGTAGGTTTACCACTTTTTGTCTTTTTGTTTTTGAGACAGAGTCTCACTTTATTGCCCTTGGTAGAGTGCTGTGGTGTCACAGCTCACAGCAACCTCCAGCTCTTTGGCTTAGGCGATTCTCTTGCCTCAGCTACAGCCTCCCAAGTAGCTGGGACCACAGGCGCCCACCACAACGCCCAGCAATTTTTTTTTGCAGTTTAGCAGGGGCTGAGTTCAAACCTGCCGCCCTCAGTATATGGGGCCTACGCCTTAGTCACTGAGCCACAGGTGCTGCCCACCATTTTTTGTCTTTTATACCTTATTTTTACTATAACTTTCCCATGCGTAGTTAAGTTTAAATACACAAATACTTAACATTGTGTTGCAATTGTCTGCAGTAGTCAGTGCAATAACACACTATACAGATGTCTAACCTGGGAGCAATAAGCTATTCCATATAGCTTAGCTATGTAGTAGGCCATCTGGGCATGTGTAAGTACACCCTATGATGTTTACATAGTTACAGGAGTGTGTAACAACACAATTCTCAGAACATATTCTCATTGTAAAGGACATTGACTATATTTGGTAATGAATACAGGGCAATTTCATCTTGACTCTATGTTGATACATCAAGGTACTTTGGTGTTCTCTAAGTAATTATGACTGATTGTGCTCCTTATTGGTTATTGACTGTCTCTGTGGTCACCTCTACTTTCTGATCCTTTGCCAGGTTTTGAAATCACTGTGTAGGCAGTACTCCCTATATGCCCAACATTGTGTTCTGGTCAGCCCTATGGTTAGACCTTCATGTAGACCTATTTTGTGCTGGGCTCCAGGTACAATGCTGGAGACGTAAACAAAGCCATTCCCTCACAGATTGTGTATGGCCCTGGGTGTCAGGCACCCACTCTTCCATGCCTTACCCTACATTGTCTCATAAAATGGTATTGCTTTTGATCTTTTCTTTAATTCTACAGTGGGCCATACATGAAGAAACTGAGACTCAGATTGTTCGGGTACTAAATAATGGAATGGTGGCCTAAATGCTGATGTCCAAGTCCAAAACCCATGTACTTTTCCTCTACCCCATACCACCTCATTGTCTGATGTAAACAGGCTTCTGAGTTGCCAATGCCAGGTGGCATGGTGGCCTTCAAAGTATTCAGTTGATATGTGTTTATTAAGAGGTGTGTGTTTTCTCTGTGCTGGGCACTTAAAGGGCATTTAAAGTGACTTCCCCTGGATCCCCCAGCACTTTTCTGAGCTTAAGTTACCCCTTTAAGGTGGGGATTGGGGATACGTACATCATAGGTGCTACATAATTAAATAAAGCTAGGCTGGGCACCTGTAGCTCAGTGGTTAGGGCAATGGCTACATGCTACAGGGTTGGTGGGTTCAAACCCTGCTTGGGCCTCCTAAACAGAGGTGGGGGGGGAGAAATAGCCGGGCATTGTGGTGGGCACCTATAGTCCCAGCTACTATGGAGGCTGAGGCAAGAGAATCGCTTGAGCCCAAGAGTTTGAGGTTGCTGTGAGCTATTACACCATGGCACTTTACCGAGGGCAACAAAATAAGACTCTGTGTCAAAAAAAAAAAGAAGTAAGCTAAAGCACAAAAAAGGAAGGAGGCTGACATTCTCTTTTGTCTCTATCTGAGAATGAATTAAGAACTGAATGAACTTCAGTTTGCACATTGATGTAGGACCAAAGGGGTCTTTTTTTAGAATAGAGTTTTGGAATGTTTATTTTTCTTTTTTGAATGGGCTTTTGTAGATGTGGTGGGCAGAACACAGAGGAGCAGTCACAGTGCTGTGTAAAGTGTTCCCATTTCTGGACCACAAGACTGAAGGGTTAAATTTTGTAGACTTGATGGAATTTTTTAAAGAGTTGCAGAATCCCAGGACTTGCTCCTCAAGGTAAAGCTCCCTGGGGAACTTCTGTTTAGAAACTAATCCTTAAACTACTGAAGGACTTGCAAACTAGAAAATAGAGCTCTTTCTACATCTCTCAGTCCTTAGGAATTGCTAATGAGTATGTCTAAGTGTCACAATCTTGCTTTTCCATCTGGCCCCGTAGAACAGGTCTGTTGGGTTCAGGTTCTGGTTTGGAATCGTGAAGAAACTGAGCTACTGAACCAGATGTGGAACTGCATTGTTAAAACTGATGTCTGCCCAGCTCAGGCTCTCCTCATCCCACGGCTTCAAAGGGAAATAATTCTTTAAGTGCTAACATTTCAAGGAGGCCTTATGCTTTACAAAATCCTTCTAATACATTTGTCTTCCTGATAGTGCTGTGAGGTCAGTGCTTGGTTTTTATGCCCATTTCTATGGACACAGATAAAGGCACCGAGATAGAGAAATAAAATGATTTGCCTGAAGTTTTCTGTGTTGAAGAAGTGAAGTTGAACTTGGGTCTTCTGGTGTGGAATCCCATACTCTTCTCTCTCCTGCGAGAGTGAGGTGGGAAATGCCCTGCCGCTGGAAGCTTGTCTGTTGAGCAGCATCTTCTCTGGTCAGAAGTTGTTTTTTAATTTTTTTTTTAAAAATCATTGCTTTAATCATCTTAGCATGAGTATCCACTGTACTCAGCACAGTGCTAGAGAGTATTAGAGATGAATGAAAGGATCCCTCCTTTCAGGGAGCTGACATTTAAACATCCAGGCATTATATACAAGGAAATAATGCAGCAGAGGTCATAACAGTGGAACAACTCCAAGTTCTTGGAGTACTAAGGAAAAAAATTGACAAAATCTTCCAGGGTCTTTGTCATTTGGGCTGAGTTACAAAGGATCAATGACTAGGATTTTAGAAGGTAAAGGAAGAGGCAGGGTGCTCAGTTAAATAGAATTGGACCAAAGTTGGGAATAATGTGGCCAGCGTACAGTAAGAGGTTCTTAAACTTGAAAGTGTGTATGAATTTCCAGGGTACATTTCCAAAGTTCTGAATCTGGAAGGTCTAGGACAGGGGTCCTCAAACTACAGCCCGCGGGCCACATGTGTTTTTGCTGCTGCTGCCTGTCCTGCTTAGGAGCCAACTCGTCCTGGGCCCACAGTCCCACCCTCCAACGGTCTGAGAGACAGTGAACTGGCCCCCATTGAAAAAGTTTGAGGATCCCTGGTCTAGGATGTCATCCAAAGTAGCAACTAACTAGTGAAGGAGTCAGGATCAGAGAGGACTTCCCAGGGAGATACCTTATAAGCTGAAGTCTGAAGGATAGGGGGGAAGGAAAGAGGAACTGTTTTCTAGGATGAGTGAACAGCCCTTATGAAGGGCTTGACCAGTGCTGGTGCTCAGGTGTTTGAATTTTTTGCAGATACTCTTGATAACTGTGTTATCTTCCTCAAACACCATTTTGGTCAGGTGCCTCCTTGGGTTTGTCTTTATCAGTCAGAATTCTTGGAGATAAGCCACAGAAACTGCTGCTGGCTGGCTTGAACCAAAAAAAAGGAGTTTATTAGAAGGGTAGTGCATGAACTGACCAGAAAAGCTGGAGGATTAGATTTGGAAAATGGGCCAGAAACAAGAGTGGCCATTAGTTAGGACCCTGCCACCTTAAGGATCTATATATTGTTCCTGCTTTCCTGGATCGTTCCCTCAAGAGTTGTCCTCCTGATGGTAGTGCACATTAATCAGAGAGACTGATTACCTCCCTCCATGACTGCCCAATGGGGATTCTCTGAAGGAAATTAGGGTGCTAACGGGAGGGTTGAGTCTAAAAGTGGCAAGTGTCCACTAGATTTTCTGTGCGTCTCCTCACCTCTGAAATGTCTATGGTGGCATTAAGGCCTTTCACAGTTTAACTCTAGGCAGCTCCATCTCTACTTTGCTCCATGCTCTCCCTATTTTACCAGATCACAGGATACTTCCTGATGCTATAGGCTCAAACTGTTTCTTTTGCCTAGATAACCTTTCCTCGTTATACCTTATAAAATTTTTCATCCTTTCAGCTCAGCTTTCACTGCCTACCTGGATCAGTCCTTTCTCAACTCTCTGACAGCCTTTTCTTTGGTAAGCACTCATCTGTTCTCACGCTTGTCATGGTTTATGGAGCTGGTCGGGTTTCTCCATTTCTGTGGGATGGAGAGGTGGGAAGAAAACCAATACTTGTCAGTCCTCTGTGCTGGGTTCCACACAAGGCACTTAGGATCCTCCAGGCCTCCACCCCCACCCCTGCACATACTACACAGCAAATGTAAGGGTTGAATGGATGTTTGTATTTGTAGTCTGATTTAGTAAGCTGCTTTATAAGTATTATTTTTCACCTTAGTCTTAGAGAGGTAATGAATGGGAGGGGTGGATGCAGGGTTGTTAGGGTCTTTCATTTTTGCCTGAATTGTTTAAGGAGTGAGAAAGGTTGAGATCCCTTGCTTAGTAGACTGCCCCCAAGGAGCAGGATAGTTCAGGTAAAGTGACTTATGCCTGACTTTTTTGACTGTGAGTTGCCTGTCATTGTGACATGCAAGGGCTTCTTGCAGAACAGGATCATGCGGGATCAGTTCCATGGAGTCTCACTCTGGATCTTGCCCAACTTTTCAGTCTCCTATTTCAAGAGAGTGAAAGAGAACAGTATGATACCAGGGCGGGAGCAAAGGGTTGGGAAATACAAGAAAGACCTGGGATGATGCATCCTTTTCTTTCTGAGCTTGGGGTGTTAACTGTACTCATTCCTGACTGAAGCTTTTACTGAGCAGCTGCCTTATGCCGGGCTCTGTTTGATAATATTCGTATGGTAATAGAGCCAAAGCATCCACATTGTGGTGGCTTGGAACTTGACTTTACATCCCAGCTCCACCACCTGCTTACTACATGATGTTGTACCAGTTACTTAGCCTGTTTGGGCTTCATTTTCTTGCAGTTTTTTGTTTGGCCAGGGCTGGGTTTGAACCCGCCACCTTTGGTATATGGGGCCGGTACCCTATTCCTTTGAGTTACAGGTGCCGCCGCTAGGCTTCATTTTCTTTATCTGTATGGCATCTACCTCAATGTTCAGTGGAGATTAAATGAAGCAGTCTGTGTAAAGTGTTTAATGTAATTGCTAACATAATAAGAGTTCAGTAAACATTAACAATTCCAGTGCTGTTTATTATCATTACTACTAATTTGCTTTGGGTTTTCTTCTTGAGTGTTCTTTTTATTTTTATTATAATTTTTTTTTATTCAGAGTCTCAAGCTGTCACCCTGGGTAGAGTGCTGTGGCATCATAGTTCACAGCAACCTCAAACTCTTGGTCTTAAGCGACTCTCTTGCCTCAGCCTTCCAAGTAGCAGGGACTACAGGTGCCCACCACAGTGCCCAGCTATTTTTATTTATTTACTTTGGTTATAGTCGTCGGCCAGGGCTGGATTCGAACCCATCAGCTCCGGTGTATGTGGTTGGCTCCCTAGCCACTTGAGCTATAGGAGCTGAGCCTTGAGTGTTTTTTCTTTGTTATTTTATTTTATTTTATTTTATTTATTTATTTTTTGAGATAGAGCCTCAAGCTGTCGCCCTGGGTAGAGGGCCATGGCATCACACCTCACAGCAATCTCCAACTCCTGGGCTTAAGTCATTCTCTTGTCTCAGCCTCCTAAGTAGCTGGGACTTATAGGCACCTGCCACAACGCCTGGCTATTTTTTGGTTGTAGTTGTCATTGTTTGGCAGGCCCAGGCTGGATTTGAACCCACCAGCTCTGGTGTATGTGGCTGGCGCCTTAGCCGCTTGAGCTACAGTGTTGTTTTTAAAGTTTACTCTTGAGTGTTTACTCTTGAGTTTACACTTGAGTGTTGTTCTTAAAGTGTACTCTTGACTACTAAGAACATACATTTCAAAATAATAAATGGAATAAGATGGACAGCCTTTCAAGTACCAAGAATCTGCTGTCTCTAATTCAACATTAAATAAGGATTGGACTTCTGGCTAGGGCACAGGCTGGGGCCTTGCATGAGAGGGAACTCAGTTGTTGGCATTCTAAAGCCTAACTTGAGGTGTGGCAACCTCAGTGAGGTACTCCTGAAAGGAAGTAATTCCCTGTGGTACTTGGGGTAACCTCTGGAGTAGGGTACTTGCGAAAGAGCATGGGACTTGGAGGAAGGAAGGAGAAATGCTCCTACCTCTGCCCCTTGCCTACCCACGTGCCTGAGATCATGTACAAGTCACCCCATCTTTGGACTTGGACTTGTTTCGGAACAACCACCACCATCCCATCTTTCAAACACTTATGTGCCAGGTACTATCCTAAGCGTCTGAAACAGCTACCTCACAGAACAGTTTTGAAGATTGTATAACACAGTGTGTGCGAAAGTGCCTAGCAAAGTGTTAAAAGCAAAAACAACGGAGCAAGGGGGTGAGGGTCCACAAGAAAGGAGGAGAGGCCAGTACTGGAACAATGAAATACTTTAAGGCCAGGTAGCTCACGCCTATAATCCTAGTCCTCAGGGAGGCCAAGGTCGGTGGATTACCTGAGCTCAGGAGTTCAAGACCAGCCCAAGCTAGAGGATACCCCCTCTCTAAAAATAGCCTGATGTTGGCTTGGTGCCCGTGCTTAGCAGTTCAAACCCAGCCAGGCACTGCCAAACAACAATGACAGCAGCAACAACAAAAAAATAGCCAGGCGTTGTGACAGGCACCTGTAGTCCCGCTACTTGGGAGGGACCAGAGAATCGCTTAAGCCCAAAAGTTTGAGGTTGCTGTGAGCTGTGATGCTACGACACTCTACTGAGGGCAACATAGTGAGACTGTATCTCAAAAATAATAATAATAAAATAAAATTAAAATAGTTTGATGTGGCATGGTCCTATAGTCGCAGCTACTCCAGAGGCTGAGGCAAGAGGATCGCTTGAGCCTAAGAGTTTGAGGTTGCTGGGAGCTATGATGCTATGGCACTCCTCTGAGGGCAACAAACTGAGAATCTGCCTCAAAAAAAAAAAGAAAGAAAGAAAGACAGACTTTTTTTTGAGACAGAGCCTAAAGCTGTCTCCCTGGGTAGAGTGCTATGGCATCACAGCTCACAGCAACCTCCAACTCCTGGGCTCAAGGGCTCAAGGGAGTCTCCTTCCTCAGCCTCTCAATTAGCTGGGACCACAGGCACCCACCACAACACCCAGCTATTATTTGGTTGCAGCTGTCATTGTTGTTTGGTGGGCCCAGGCTGGATTCCAACCCTCCACCTTAGGTGTATGTGGCTGGCGCCTTGGCCACTTGAGCCGCAGGCGCGGAGCCTGGAGAAAGAAAGACTTTAATGGAGGGGAAAAGGCAGTGGAGACTGAGCACCTGTCAGCTCAGTTCCCACGAAATTGCCAAAGACTTTTATTAGCCTTATCATATAGCTGGAAAGGGTCTGTAGCCTGTAGTATGGCCTGGGGCTCTCCTCTACTGCTGGTCAGGATGGTGGGAGTATCCTTAAGGTCAAGATATGTGTAGGATGTTTCCAGGAACTCTGGCCTTGAGGCACTCCAGGCATCTGGGATGGGATTTCTGGTTTCTGACCTGATTTTCTAAAATGTCTGCAATCCTGTCAGAGTTCTGAGAATTCCTTTTCCACCCTGATGGTTATTTTCCATGGATGACCATTGGCTTTTGTTCAAATGTTATATTGAAATGTTTAAACTTAATATAAAATTTACACATGTACAAACATGAAGTAAATAGCAGTTTTAAAAAACCCTACCATAACACCGTTTTTTTGTTTGTTTGTTTTGTTTTTTTTAAAAGAGAGGGTTTTACTATGTTTTCCAGGCTGGTCTCAACTTTCCTGGAATCCTACCTCTCCGCTTCCCAAAATGATGGGAATATACACCAGATAACAGTAGCTTTTTAAGTAACATTCCAACAGATTCCTCTTAAACAGCATACCTCTTTTTTTCCTGTTAATTTTATCCTATTACAGTCCTGGCAGATGTTTACACAGGGTTTCTCCACCAGAATATGTGCCTCTTAAAGTCATTTATTTTTTTATCTGGTACATAGTAAGATCTCATTTAATGTTTGTTGACTGCTAGGTAGCACCTGGGGCTCAGTGGGTAGGGTGTTGACCCCGTATACCAAGGGTGGCAGTTTCGAACCCAGCTCCAACCAAATTGCAAAAAAAAAAAAAAATGTTTGTTGAATGCATATCTTAAGGGCTATGTCTTTTATTGCTTTGTTTTTTATTTAAAAAGAGAGACTCTTCTAGAAAAGAGCATCTGTCAAGACAGAAAGTCTCATTTGGAGGATAATCATTTGTTTTGTTTTGTTGTTTTTTTTTTTGAGACAGAGCCTCAAGCTGTCGTCCCCCTGGGTAGAGTGCTGTGGCATCACAGCTCACAGCAACCTCCAACTCCTGGGCTCAAAGGAGTCTCCAGCCTCCGCTTCCCAAGTAGCTGGGACCACAGGTGCCCGCCACAACGCCTGGTGTTTTTTTGGTTGCAGCCGTCATTGTTGTTTGGCAGCCCGGGCTGGATTCGAACCCACCACCTTAGGTGTATATGGCTGGCGCCTTAGCCACTTGAGCTACAGGTGCTGAGCCTAGAGGATAATAATTTGGGTAGGAATGTATACTTATAAAATACGGCCTGGCAAAAATATCTCTCTGCCATTCCTCTTGATGAGTCAGTTAACATACATGCTTACCCTTAAATCGATCTTCTATTAGCATTGAAATTAAGATCGAAAGTAATGAGATGGATTACTTAAGTGTCCTTGCACACACACACACCCCTCACCCCCAAATACTCCTCTACTGTTACTCCAGATCTGTCTTACAGCTTTCTCCCAAGTTGTAGTGAGTATATAAATTAGGGTGACCAAATGTCCTGCGGTGTTTTAAGAAAGTCCTGATTTTTGGAAAGAATGCGCGAACGGGCGGGAGAACAGGAAGGGAATATACGGTTTTCAGCTGCCAACTATTTTGCCAAAATATGAGTTTTATATTATGTTTGTTAATTTTATAATGTTAAACTGTAATAATAACAAATAATTGTTGAGAAGTCATTATTGAGAACTGCTTATCAAAGTTTGCATTGTTGTCAGGCCCTACCAGGCCATGTTGTCCCGCTTTACAAATGTTAAAATCTGGTCACCCTAATATAAATATAAAAATATTTGTTTTTGTTGTGGGGCTAGAATATGGGTAGAGGAAAGACTCAGACAAACTTAAATACAGATCTAAATTCAAATCTCTCATTCATTTTGTAGCTTATGTGGGGAGTTTAAGCAAATTTCTAATTTCTTTGAACCTCAATTTCCTCACTTATAAAATAGAGTAATTTAAAAAAAAAGAGTAATAACACTAGTCTCAGTAGGGTTGAGTACTAAGTACCATACTCAGTAGGTATCAGTGGTAGCTATTATTATGTTGTCCACATGGAATCAATATGAATGAATTTAAAATTTCAGTTGTAATCACCTATACATTTAAATAAAATATGAAAATAATTTCTAATCAGAAAATGTTTATTAGCTTTGTTGCTGAGTTGGTTTTGCTTTTAAATATCAATACTGTGTCCATTGACCCTTTTTTTCTTAAACTGGTCTTTGTTTTCTTGGATGACCACTGGCTTTTGTTCAAATGTTACATTGAAATTTAACCTGTAGTTTTTCCCCTTTTTAAATTTGTGTTTTAAAAAAAGCTTAGAGAACCAGGCATGTTGGAAGCTGAAGTGGATGAATCACTTGAGCCTAGGAATTTGAGACCAACCTAGGCAACAGAGTAAGACCCTCTTTCCTTTCCTCTCTTCTCCTCTCCCTTCTCCTCTTTCCTCTTCCCTTTTCTTTTTTCTTTTCAGCAGTCTCACTCAGTTGCCCTGGGTAGAGTGCCGGTGACATCACAGCTCACAGCAACCGCAAACTCTTGGGCTTAATGATTCTCTTGCCTCAGCCTCCCAAGTAGCTGGTAGCTGGGACTACAGGTGCTTGCCTCAGTGCCCGTCTATTTTTTTTAGAGACGAGTTCTCACTCTGTCGCAGGCTGGTCTCGAACTCCTGAGCTCAGGCAGTCTACCCACCTCGACTTCCTACAGTAAAGAAACAGTCTTAAGGAAATTAATTTTCTAAAGATAGTGTAGCAGTTAGTTACATGGGTATTACTGGATTCAGAGCCAGTTCTCTTTGAAGTTGACCTAATTTTTACAGGTCAGACATGCACCAGTATGATGAATTTAAAGAGGTGGTCCACTATGGAAGTTCTCCTGTGTGTGTGTGTGTGTGTGTATTGAGAGAGAGAATGGTGTGTCTTTCTCTGTTGCCCAGGCTAGAGTCCTATTTTTTCTTAGAGACAGTTTCTTGCTGTGTTGCTCAAGTTGGTCTCAAACTCCTGGCCTCAAACAGTCATCTTACCTTACCCTCCCAAAGTACTAGGATTACAGAGTGTTGGGATTACAGGCATGAGCCATTGCTCCCAGCCTCCCTTTGAATTTAAATGTGAAATCCCCATTCAGTTAGGCCTTGCAAAACAGGCCTCATTTTAACTTTTTGATACTCTTCTATTTTCCCTAAATATGATTCCTTGTCACCTTTTTTTCTTTATTCCCCCCCCTTAACTTTAGCTGAAATTCATTCTTTATACAGTCCCTAGGAGGAGACCTGGTGTTTGTTTATCATTTTTTAGAGCCAAATTCATATCCAAAACTCTTCTTTTTTTTTTTTTTGAGACAAAGCATCAAGCTGTCGCTCTGGGTAGTGTGCTGTGGCATCACAGCTCACAGCAATCTCCAACTCCTGGGCTTAAGCGATTCTCTTGCCGCAGCCTCCCAAGTAGCTGGGACTACAGGCACCCACCACAACGCCTGGCTATTTTTTTGTTGCAGTTGCATTGCTATTTAGCTGGCCCAGGCTGGGTTTGAACCCACCAGACTTGGTGCATGTGGCTGGCACTGTAACCACTGTGCTACAGGCACTGAGCTGCCCAGGTTGGTCTTGAACTCCTCCTGCCTCAGCCTCCCAAAGTGCTGGAATTACAGGTATAAGCCATTGCACCTGGCCCGGAATGGTTCATAATTATTTCATATGTTATGGGGCTCTGGGCAGGGCAGTAAACCCTTCCTACAGACCATAGTACACAAATGCTAGAGTGGAGGGGCTCTCCTTTCTAGATCATTGTTGAACAACTTAATATGTGTTTTTCTACATTTTTATTATAGAAAATGGCCCAAGTTTACTACCAGGAATTGTAGGACCTCTTTGGAAGTCTGAGGCAAGAGGATCACTTGAGCCCAAGAGTTTGAGGCTGCTGTGAGCTGTGATGCCATGGTACTCTACTGAGGGCAACAAAATGAGACTCCATCTCAAAAATAAATAAATAAAATATAAAAATAAAAATGCCATTTTCTTTGCATCCAGGTCAGCTTTCAGTCCAGCTCAGGAAGCTGCTCAACCTGCTGGAGTCTGTGATTTTGTCATGTTCCCCGTGTCTTGTAGATACACATGTCTGCTGTGATAGACTCCACGGACCTTACATAAGATACTTGCACTGACTCCTTGATGTCAAGAACTGATTTATCACCTGTAGCCTGGTACACAGTGGGTGTTCAACACATTGAAATCCTTTCATATTTACATATTTAACTTCCCCAAAAGTGGGGTTTTGCACTGAAATTGCATAGATTGGTCCACATTTCCCAGGATAGTTTAAATATTATAAATATCTTGTTCTATTATGAGGAGATATGTTCCTTCCAGTTTCAGATTCAGAAAATATGATCATTATTTTCATAGGTTCATGAAAGTTACTGTTGAGAGCATTTCAGTGTGTTGGTGCAAGTTTTTTGTCTTTTTTTTTAACACCAGGGCGCTTGGTGCTTGGAGAGGTATAGGGGAGTAGAAGATTTTGTCCATGTACTTACAGAGTACAAGATAGAAGAAAAGCACTTTATTTATTTAAAAACTGAGTCTTGGCTCGGCACCTATGGCTCAATCAGCTAAGGCGCCAGCCACGTACACCTAAGGTGGTGGGTTCGAATCCCCAGCCCGGGCCCACCAAACAACAATGATGGCTGCAACCAAAAAATGGCCAGGCGTTGTGGCAGGCGCCTGTGGTCCCAGCTACTTGGGAGGCTGAGACAGGAGACTCGCTTGA
>CAUYQV010123820.1:0-12481 GCA_963574575.1 Galagoides demidoff | reverse complement strand
GTATGTTTTTGTCTACTTTGTTGAAGATTAGTTGGTCATAGATAGGTAGATAGTTTTATTTCTGAGTTCTGTATTCTGTTCTATTGGTCTATATTTCTGCCTTATTGTTTTGGTTACTAAAGTGCCATATTGTTTTGGTTACTAAAGCCTTATAGTATAATTTGAAATTAGGTAATATGATGCCTCTAGATAAGTTCTGTTTTTTTGTTTTTTGACATAGTCTTACTTTGTTGCCTTCATTCGAGTGTGCTATGGCATCAAAGCTCACAGCAACCTCAAACTCTTGGACTCCAAGCCATTGTCTTACCTCAACCTCCCTGGATAGCTGGGACTACAGGCACCTGCCACACACCTGGCTGGTATTTTTTTTTTTGGGGGGGGGTCTTGCTCTTGTTCAGGCTGGTCTTGAACTCCTGAGCTCAGGCAATCTACCTACCTCAACCAAGTATGTTCTTTTTCCTTAGAAACATTATGCACTATAAATCATCTTAAGAAATTAATTTCTTTCTTTTTTTTGAGATGGACCTCAAGCTATCCCCCTGGGTAGAGTGCCATGGCATCACAGCTCATAGCAACCTCCAACTCCTGGGCTCAAGCGAGTCTCCTGCCTCTGCCTCCCAAGTAGCTGAGACCACAGGCTTCCGCCACAACGCCTGGCCATTTTTTGGTTGCAGCCATCATTGTTGTTTGGCGGGCCCGGGCTGAGGATTCGAACCCGCCACCTTAGGTGTACGTGGCTGGCGCCTTAGCTGATTGAGCCACAGGCGCCAAGCCAAGAAATTAATTTCGACTGCCAATTTCTGCTGCCTTTCTATGTTGATAGATTATAGATATAAGAGGTATAGCTGCCAAAGAATTGGTATCGAATATACTAACTTTGGCACTGGATGAAGCATGAAGCCTAATGTCAGAGAAATAGTGAGCATGATAATTGTATAGTTAGGGCATGGATGTTTCAAAGAACTTCAAAAGGTGATACTCAATAGCTATAGGCACAATTAGCAATATGCTTGCAGTTAAATAAAACAATATTTAGTAAGAATGTATAATAACATACTATTCTAACACTTTATTTATGTTTAACTATTTGATCAGCACAATAACACATTAAAGAGCTGCTAATATTAGCTAATCCCATTTTATAGCTGGGAAAATGGAGATATTAAGAGGGAGAGTAATTTGCACCAGGTTTACTTAGATAGTACATAGTAACATGAAACTCAAACACAGTGGAACAAAAAATAAATTTCAAAAAGACAGGAAAAAAAAGAAAAAGACGAATAAAAGAAAAAAGAGGAGAAATATAAAGACATGCAAGTTGGGAGGAAAGAAAGCAGGAAAGCTTTTTATTTGCAGAAGATATGATCCTGTATGTGAAACTCCCAAGGAATTTTTAAAAAAGAAAGGAAAAAAAAGCCCTACTAGAAAAAATAAATGGATTAAGAAAGTTGCAGGATACAAGATCAATATACAAAAATTAATATTATTTCCATATTCTAATAACAAAAAAACTAAAAATTAAGAAAATAATTTCATTCCAATAACATCAAAAATAATTTGGAAATAATTTAAAAAAGGGGTAAAATACATACACTGAAAACTATAAAATGTTGCTGAAAGAAACTTAAGAAGCTCTAAAAATATAGAAATAATATATATCCAAGGATTAGAATATTGCTAAGATGTTAACCCCAAAATATTAATTTATAAACTCACATAGTCCCTATCAAAAACTAGTCTTTTTTTTTCCTTTTGTCAAAATAGACAAACTTATTCTAATACATCTGGAAATAATGAAAGACTTAGAATGGCTAAAATAATTTTGAAAAAGAAGAATAAATTTGGAAGGCTTACACTATTCAATTTCAAATTTATCATATAACCATATAACCACTGTATTTAGGACACTGTACTATTGGCATATAGTAGGCACATAAATCAATGGAACATAGCTAGAAGTCCAAACTAAATTTTTATATTTCTTCTTAGTTGATTTTCAGTAAAATTACCAAGATAATTCAACGAGTAAAAAATCTAAGTTTTTCTTGATTTTTTTTTTTTGGTTTGTTTTGTAGATATCCAATAGGTCCAGCTTCTTCCGTAGAAAAGATTATTCTTTTATGTAACTCTCAAATTATTTTGACATGAAGAAAAAAGAAAAGATTATGTAAGATTTTTTAGACCTTCTTTCTCCTGCACTATGCACAGATCTTTGAGGCCAGGCACTGTAGGGAGTGTTCATATGTCAGTACACTCTGTGACCTTGAACCTTCATTTCTCAGTGCTATGCTGGGGAGTTGCCATAGTGACATTACCTAGAGAGCTATCACAGCTTGTTTATATGCTATTGGGAGGGATAAGAGATCAAGGGTGAGAGAGGGAGGGATGATCGCAGAAGCAGGTCTTACGTATGTGATGGGGGAGGATCTAATGCATATTGAAAGAATTTTCTCTAGATAGGAGCAGCCACAGTTCACCTGATGTAATGGGAGGAAAGGCAATGCAAATTGCAAAAGATTCAGGAACATCAGGAAACATGGAAATATATACTGAGAGGGATGGGGCAATTCTTTTTGGCTATTCGTTTTTATTCAGTGAAAGAACAGACAAGGTCATCTGCTGTTAAGTGTGCCGATGATTTGAAAAAAGAGAAGAAGGTGTGGAATGTGTCTTTCTGGAGAATGAAACAGGCAATTGATTTTGGGAATGGAGAAAGACTGCTGGGCCTTTGTGTATTATTAATACGTAAGGTTTGCTGCCATAAATTTAAAGGATGCCCAGTCAGCACAATTGTATATACATATAATGCTCATGAAACAGATGAGGTTTATGTAACCAGATCTGTGATTTTGTCACTCTGCTGTAATAGAGAGAAAAGGAAGCAAGGTCATTATCATGGACCTAAGCTCAACAGCAGAGAAGTGAGGCAAGAGGTGAATATTAAAGAAATTATTAAAGCAGGGAATATGGCATTTATAGCTCAAAAAATCCTTTCAGGATGATCACCTAGAAATTCTGGCAAAGATAAAGCAAACCTTTAAAATGCAAAACTATGTTTATGGGAAATATAGACAACCTACAAAGGATAAAATTGGAAAGAGAGCACAGCCATAGTGGTAAGAAAGTATGAAGCCAGGTGTACCCTTAGGAAATGTGTGAGTATCTAGCCACATCTGCAGATAACCTAGAGCCTCAGGTTTCTGCAGTCATTCTTGGGAAGGGAAGACAAGGCATGGTGAGGAGTTGAAGCTGAGACCATCACAGGAAGTTGGAACCTTTGATTGACTCCATCCTAAGTGAAAATATCAACTGACAAAAATAAGAAAAGATTAAAAAGAGAAAGAAATGAAATAAAAATCTGATCTGTGCATAACTTGTAGCCAGGAAAATATTATTAATTATACAAGAGTAAGAAAAACATAAAGACATTTCAGATCAACATAAAACAGAGATGCTGGTTATTTATTTCAAAAATAAGAACAACAAACACAGGAGATGTTAGAAGGAATGGTGATAAATTAAATGGTATGTGTGTTTAAATGTAAACAAAAATTGCTGTGGAATAATAGCACTCAGAGGGAGAGAGAGCTTATAAAATGTGAGAGAATCAAAATGTTAAAGGCAACAAGATGCCAATTAAAGAAAAGAGTTTGGAATTAAAGTGCTTTTAATTTTTAAAAGAAGGTTACATGCATTGATTAAATTTAGACTTTATTCACTCTTCCAACATTTTATCTATTTTATACTATTTTAGTTTATTTTTCAGTTTGAGTTATGAATTCTAGTTTAAGGGTTTTTAAAATTTCAATAGATTTAGGAGTTATAAGTGATTTTCATTGTATGGAAGAGTTGTGTAACTTAAGTAAGGGCAGTGAAACTGCCACCAAAATGGTGTACATTGTACCCAGTAGGTAGATTTTTACAGGTATCCTTTTACTCCCTCTGGACCCTGTCCTTAATTTTCAATGTCTATTACACCACCTTGTTACCATACATACCACTTATTTAGCTCCCACTTATGAGTGAGAACATCTATTTGTTTCTCTATTCCTGAGATACTACACTTAGGATAATGGTCTCCAGTTCTACCCAAGTTTCTTCAAAAGGCATTATTTCATTCTTTTTTATTACGGCTGAGTCGTATTCCATGGAGTATTTGTGTGTATACATATATGTATATACATATTTTGTTTTCCTCTTAGACAGGGTAGCATGAGGGAAAAAAGAAGAGTGATTTTTTTTCACCTGAATATATGACAGGAGAGTTTGTGTCATCCTTTGGGGGATGTCAGAACAGTCTGTTTTCTTTTTTCATGTTGGCAGAGGTCTTATGCTCACTCCATTTCATGTGGAACCTCTTTTTGCATCTCAAAACA
Organism: Galagoides demidoff; assembly: GCA_963574575.1. NCBI lineage: Eukaryota > Metazoa > Chordata > Mammalia > Primates > Galagidae > Galagoides > Galagoides demidoff. The sequence continues at coordinate 8,105 of CAUYQV010123820.1, read as the reverse complement.
GGTAGCTTTGGGGGACACCTGTTCTCTGTTGCATTCTGTTCTCAGTGAAGAGAAGGAAAGGACCTGGAAGGTGTGCTTGCATCTGACCCTGGAAGATTGACCTGTCAGGAGAGGGCCAGTGCACTCTGAGTTTTGAATGCTTCTGCTCTCCTGTAGCTCTTCATTCTGCTGTGGTTGTCACATTCCATGCAGGGCTGGAAGTAGTCTCATGGTGGGGGGTGGTGGTGGGATTATCCCCAAAACATGGCTGAAAGCTCAGATGGGAGAAAGGTGGGTCCTTCTCAGCAGAAATGGGTGTCCATGAGTGTTTGGCAGTGGATGCCAGAGATGTTCTCTCTACCCAGGTCTGGCATTGACAGTTCAAGGAGGGCAGGAAGTACATGTCAGCATATGCTCAGATGCGTCAGTGACAGTGCTATCCAGGTGGCAGTACAGTGGCCATACTATCCAGATTGCAACAGTGGGGAAGTGTGGGCCAGAAGCATGTGGGAAGTTTGGGCCAGGGGCATGTGATGTGCCAAGTCCCATGGCAGGAGACTGAGTGAGACTACTAGGTGGAGGTAGAGGATACCAGGTCCAAGGGGGTTTGCTCCTCCCAGGAGCTCTGGTGGTTGTGGGATTGAGCAGTACCTGCTCACAGAGTGCACAAGAGCATAGGATTTTCCATTCCCTCCTCAAGCCTAGGCAGGTGGTGGGGAGGTAAATGAGGAGGCAGAAGCAATAGAGCCAACTCTAGGGTAGAGGCAGCTATGTGGAGTTAGGACCTTAGAATGATACTTATTTTTGTTGTCGTTGAGATTGCCAATGAAGTCTCTTTTGTAAAATTTTTCCTCAAGCTGACATCATTAAGAATTTTTCTCACACTTTTTTTTTTTTTGAGACGGAGCCTCAAGCTATCCCCCTGGGTAGAGTGCCATGGCATCACAGCTCACAGCAACCTCCAACTCATGGGCTCAAGCGAGTCTCCTGCCTCCGCCTCCCAAGTAGCTGGGACCACAGGCGCCCGCCACAACGCCGCGCCATTTTTTGGTTGTAGCCATCATTGTTGTTTGGCGGGCCCAGGCTGGGGATTCGAACCCACCACCTTAGGTGTACGTGGCTGGTGCCTTAGCCGATTGAGCCACAGGTGCCGAGTCTGGTCATAGATATTTTAACACAATTTAAACAGAGAAGCAATTGAGCCTGTACAGAATGAGCCCAAAGCATTTTCATGCAGTTTTCTCTGCTGTTCACCCCAGGCTGAGGATCTCAGGGCCCAGAGTGACCCGACCGCTTCCTCTACTTCTCAGCCACCATTTCTTATTCCTACTTTATTCCTATTTCATTTTATGCACACGTCCTTCATTTTCACTCATGGCCTGAGCCACACAAACCCTCAGCTTCCTCATCTATGGACTTCAGAGTTTAGGCTACTGGGGCTCAGAAAGTGATGCCCCAAAGACTGGAGCATTGCTAAGAGGCCTTAGACACCGCTTCCAGGTCCTCTGAACCCCGCCTTGTTCTTCCCTCATACCCCAAACACCGGGAGAGACTCTCTCTGGAATTTCCTCACCTGGCCAAAAATACTTCTTTCCAAAAGCAACACAATTGCCTTCCATCCCATTCCTGAAACTTCAGTTTTATTTTTTATTTACTGCTTCAACCTCGCTGCTCGTTATTAGTCTGTTAAGGATTTCTGTTTTTTCCTGACTCAGGCGTGGGAGGTTGTGCAGTGCCAGGAATTTATCCATCCACTTCCTCCATATTTCCTAGTTGAAGTTTTTGTAGTATCCGCAGATTGTATCTGGTATTTCAGTGTTATCAGTTGTCATATCTTTCTCCTTTCTGACCGAACTTATTTGAGTCCCTTCTCTTCTATTTCTGGCTGATCTGACAGCTTAATATTGATCCAACAGCTCAATGTTGATCCAATTATAGTAAGTAGTCAATGAGTAGAATAAATAAGCAATGACTTATCCTGTAGTTAAATCACACTCAGTGTTACATTATATTTTCTCATTGTTGATGCCAGAAGATCAGACATGGAGAGAAATGAGCTGGGAAAGTCCTTATTTCTCCATCATTGATGAAACATAATTTTGCAGGATACAAAATTCTTGGCTGGCAATCGTTCTGTTTTAGATGACTAAAAATGCTTGCAGACAACTTAGAGAGAGGTTAAAAAAAAAAAAAAAAAAAGGATTAAAACTAGGGCTCAGTTCCTAGCCAAGAAGTCCGCTGTCAGCCTGCGGGTGCTCCTGGGAGGGTAGTTGTCCCTTTCATCTCGCAGCTTGTAAAACTTTCTCTTTGGTCCCATTCATAGTCTGAATTCCACTGCTGACATTTCCACAATTTTCTTTTGGTTGGGGTCTATTACTGTAGCTCTATTAGGATCTTTTGGGGATGTCAAACTAGCTTGTTTTTTCCTTTGCTAGAATTATTTTACTACTTCCTTCTCATCTAAAACCTCTTCTCTCAGCTCAGCACCTGTGGCTCAAGCGGCTAAGGTGCCAATCACATACTCCTGAGCTGATGGGTTCGAATCCAGCCTGGGCCTGCCAAACAACAATGACGGCTACAACCAAAAGTAGCCAGGCATTGTGGCGGGTGCCTGTGGAGGCAGGAGTAATTGCTTGAGCCCAGAAGTTGGAGGTTGCTGTGAGCTGTGATGCTATAGCACTCTACCCAGGGCAACAGCTTGAGATTCTGTCTCATAAATAAATAAATAAATAAATAAATAAATAAATAAATAAATAAATAAAAATAAAACCTCTTCTCTCAATTCAGGGCAAATAGGTTTGCAGGGTACCTGTTCTTCTTTGCTGGGAACTCTTAGTGAGGAGGAGGCAGCGAGGTCTCTGGGTGGTGCTTCTATGTCCTACTCCAGAAGACAGACCCAGCAGGTGAGGGGTGGACACACTGAGAGCCTATAATGCAGCTGCTCTGTTTCATCCTGTTCCCCTCTGCTTGTCACAGTCCAAGCCTGTGGACTATGCTTGACGATCTTTGCGTGGAGTGGTTGGTGTGTTGCTCCCAGTCCAATGTAGAAAGCCAGAGGGAGGAGGCAGAGTTGCTGGGTGAGTCCCTCTCCACGCAGGCTGGCATTGTGGGAGACCACTCTGCCTGGGTCTCCCCATGACAGTGGCAGTGGAAGCTGGGCGAAGCTATCTGGGTCATGGTCACAGATACTGGGGCTGCAAGGGCTCCAGCCAGGTCCAGCTATAATAGCAGCTCATAGCTAGCATGTTCCCAGTGAAGCCTAGACCATGCGGGAGGTCTCAGGTCTCCAGCAAGACCTGTGGGGGCATGGCCAGGCAGCAGCAGAGAGCCTGGGGTGGGCTCTCCCCTCCCCGGGTCCACAGAGGCAGTAGCTACAGGGCGTCGGGTGGCCTCAATGGTACCTGCTCTGCTTGAACCCATATTGGGGGGGGTGGGGGGGGTGGCCTTGGCTTCCACGCAGCGGGCTCTTGACAGCCTGGGAAGTGTGGGCACAACTCCCTGCCCCAAACCTCATTTTGTCTGTCACATTACAGAAAACAGGAACCCAACCACATGTGGAGGGACTTTCTCATAAGATAACACCTGCATCTTGGCCTTACTCAAATTCCAAAGCGAATCACTGACAAGTTAATTTCAGTCCCTAGTAATCATCTGTGGCCCCTCAAAAGAATTATCTAAGTTCTCCATGTCCCCTCTCCCTATAAGCTTCCGTGCTGTGCTGGGTTCCTAGGTGGTCACTCCCCTGAGCTATGGACATTAAAATAACACTGTGTGTGCCTCATCTCCTGCTAATCTACCTTCTGTCAGGTGGTTTTCAGAAAACTTCCAGAAGACAAAGGGGACGTTTACCCTTGACCCCCACAGGACCTTCTCAGACCTGTCCCACTGCTGCAATCCTCAGATCATCAAGAACTAACAGCAAGACGGGGTCTGTCCACCTCAAAGGGAAACCCACATCTACAGGACACCACACGGTGCACAGCACACCAAGGGCTCAGGCTCCAGGGCAGAGGATGAGGTTTAAGCTTCAGAAACCACAGCCACAGAGCTGCCCCTTACACCCCCACCTGCCTGCTCGCACTCTTACCACATGTCGGCTGTAAGCGGAGTAAAGACCAGCATAACTCCTCCACCCAGCCCAGGACACAGTCGCCACTGTGAGGAGACATATTAGGTGGTACCCAATCAAAAGAGAACCCAGAACAACTGCGGCCATGGCCAGCAGCGCCTTACCAGGCTGCCCCGGGAGCAGACAAGGTGGATCCTGGTGGTGTAGGTGGTCAGCCTGCCGTCGCTGGTGGTGCAGGCGGAGCCGTTCACATACTCCAGGAGGAGGCTGCCACTCTCCTCAATCATAGGGCCTGACTTTGCCATTCCCAGGTTACTGATGGAGACTGTTTCGGCAAAGGAATCCTGTACCAAAATTGCTTTGTTAGTCTTTTCTCTCTGAAAACTGACTTTTTCTTTACTAATAGTTGAGTCATCGTTGATGGTATTTACAATCTGTAGCAGAAGCTGCAGCAAACAAATTGTCAAACACTGAACCACCGTTTCAGTGGGGGGCTGTGTAACACACACAGACACACATTATCTCGTGAAGGCCATCATCCTCGATCCTGAAAACAACTCATGCTGACAGATTCTATTTTCTTTATTTCACAGTAGGGAAAAAAAAGGCTCAGAAATGTTAAGTGACTCACCTGAGGCCACCCCACTAACTGGTGCCAGAGTAGGAACTCAGAGCCCATCCCACTGGTCCCAGAAGCAAAGCTCTGCACTGCCCTGCCGGCCCCACCCTCTCCATCCTCTGGTCACCTTGCTGTGAGGCCAAAAGGAGAGGGCACAGCGTTGCCTTATTCCTCAACTAGGAACACACATCCTGGGCTGCTATGCACATCTGAGAATGACTCAGAAAGACTCCACGTACTGATCTGGGGGCTGCAAATGTGAGCAAGTAGGCACCTTCACAGATACAGATTCCGAGAAGTGAGGACTGGCTATACTTTGAGGTCATTGCTCCGAGCACAACACTGGCACACAGGTGCACCCAACCAGAAGCTCAATTCTTAACCCCAGAGTGACCTTGCCATCTTCCTTTAACAAAAGTCCCCAAGCCACAATTAACATATGCCACAAAAAGTACATTTCTGACATGCTGTTTTATAGAAGCCAACATCCAGAGCACACAGACACGTGTAAAACCCACCGTGTGCCACAGCCACAGGATAGTGAGCACAGTCCTGGCAGCGACTGCATCAGAGCAGTGGGAAGCTTGGCCCAGTTCCCGAAGTCAGAACTCACGTGCAGGCCTAGTCTGCCCACAGCAACTCACCTAAAGCAGGGTTTTCCCCTAATTTATCTAGAAAATCTCGTTGTTGTAGATACCTGCTAAAGCACTCAAAAACACTTTTGGCTTCCGGCTAGAGACAGCCCTCAGGGCACTTCTTTACCTTTTACATGATTAGAGGTCACCAAAACCAGGGCGATTTCCAAATTTTAAATCTGAACAATGATTTGAGTATCATATACATCTGCCTGGAAGGTGGATCAGTTTTCAGGGAGCCCCCTTTGCTTCTCTGGCGTCAGCCAGGCCTGCTTTGCTCTGGGCATCCAAGAGTAGCGAGTTGCCTCCACCTACTAACCATGCAAGGAGGGGGGTGGATGAGACGAGACAGGCAGGGAAGAGGCTCACCTGATCTTTTATATACTTCATCTGGCACGCTGACGCATACCGGTCACAGCCAGGCACTGGGCTCAGCGGCCGACACACATTTATGTAGTACTTCCTCCAGGTGACATGCTCCCCTGAGGTGTCCATGGCGAACCAGTTTCCTCCACGCCCACCTTCAGATCTTGCTAGACTAAAATTTCAAAGCAAAATGTACACCTTGAAGGGCTTACACATTTCAACATGAAAATGAATTTCTGGTAAGGAAGATACCAGAAGAAACGCATCCCACCAATGAAGCTTCGAGAGTGTGGCTGGCCTGACCCTCGCTCCCCTCAGCGCGCAACGGTCCCTAAACCTGCCCCCACGTTTCTGTACTGGCACTAACAGTAAATGACAAAGCTAACGACAGAAGCTTTGCCATGGCAAAGATAGCTGATGCGACAAAGGCCCGCAGGCCATTGTTAGAATTCATGCTACTTAAAGCATCTGTCTCAGCCCTGCACCCCCATCACCAGCTCAGCCCCATGCTCATCGGCACTGCCCACGACCCCACCACCTGCAATGAACCAGAGATCAGAACAGCTGACCCCTCACCTGGAGAGGTCATACTGCTCCAGAGTGGAGGGGTCAGTCACCACGCACTCCAGCGGCTCCTCTGGGCAGGCATAGCTGGTGTACCACCGGAAGTTGTAGGTGGAGTTATCCTCTTCCTAATCGCAAAACAGGAGAGAATTGGGGGCTTGTGCAACTAGCAGCAGACGCATCACATGCCACAGGCACTCAGAACACAATAAGGGTATTGTTTCAAACAAAAACCGTGTGAAGGAAAGGTAAAGTGAGCCGCTATGGAAAGGCAGATTGCCCAGTAACAAATTAAGATGGAAATTTAGTCTTTGTTAAGTAAGTGGGATAAAGGGTGCTTGTTGATGCCTTTGCATCTTTGTTCCTAAACCGACAGGCTTGGGGGCTATTGTTGAGGTGTACAGTCTACCAAATAAGCAGCTAAAAGGCAAACACTGCCTCAGTGCCCTGGCAAGTCTTAAAAGGACTAACTATGATGACAATTTGGCCAGAAACCCAGAGTAAAAACAGGTCTGTACCTAAATGAAGGGTCCACAAGAGGCTCGCATGTCCCCAGGGAACGCGGCGGGTGTCAGCTTCCTACCTGGTACTCAGGTAAGCCTACTCCAGCCTCTCGATCACAGAGGAAAGTGATCAGGGTGGATCTCGGGGTGTGCCTCTCATTGTTATAGGGCGTGCCATCTTTGTAGTTCAACTGGATCATCCCATCATAATACGAGAGTTTGCCATTACTCAGGCCCAAGTTCCAGGTCCTCTTATCACTAAAATAAACACACAAATTTCTCTCAGCAAACCCCAGAGGAGCAGGAATATTCCGAAGCTGTGGCTATGAGGGGAGGGCCAGTGAGCAGTGTGTGTGGCCACCAGGCCGCTCCCAGACCCATGGGTGCAGACCCCGGGGGCCCCTCTGCTCTGCAGCTGTAGGGGAGGGCACCGCCCACCCGAGTGAGGTATGACAGAAACCAACTCTTCTGTCCCATGGATGCAGCTTGCTCCTTTTGTGGGAAATCAAACTCCTACCAGTTTTTAGGTCAGGTTTTATTCTTGTTTCAATGCTTGTCATAAAGCAATGACCTTAGACGAGAACACACCTAATCCTGAATAAAATATCAGTTAACACAAAATACCTAATAACAAACCCCAAACTGAAAACCGACTTGCCTTTTGGATATCTGACAGGCCCCCGAGCCCGGCTGACAGGAGTCCACAGATAAGGTACCACAGACGTTTATGTAATAGTCATACTGCTTTGTCTCAACTTTATAGGCACCAGTTTTCTTTGTGAGAGGTGACAAATCAAAAGAAAACCCTAAGTGAGAATACAAACAACAGAAGGAGATAAGGTCGGGCAGAACGCACCAACAGGGTGAGCTCGCCCCACAGTTTCAAAGAGAGCCATTCTTCCCCTCGGCGTCACACTGGCAGGAAAACACTGTCCCCTGCAGGCCACCAGAGCCACAGTCACCAATGTTTCCCTGGGAGGCAGAGTCACACTGCCATTCCCTTTTACTGCCTTAGGCTAAAACCTTAAGCCAAGCCCATAACTGCCAGTCTAATAAACAACCTGTACATTCAAAGTGAAATGACCACGACGTAATGTTTTTCCTATAAAGTCCCTCCAAGCAGCTTAATGGCTAGAGGTCATGTGACAAGCTTTTTCAGACATGATTTATTCCCTTGTGCTCTTCAGGTTTTGCATTCAGCAAACCTACATCAACAGTGATCAAGATAGTATTTTCTTTTTTTTTTTTGAGACGGAGCCTCAAGCTATCCCCCTGGGTAGAGTGCCATGGCATCACAGCTCATAGCAACCTCCAACTCCTGGGCTCAAGCGAGTCTCCTGCCTCTGCCTCCCAAGTAGCTGGGACCACAG